>CATIWO010168389.1:0-14433 GCA_949673435.1 Macaranga tanarius
ATTACTATTCTATCTTCTATCTCTGAAAATACATCCATCATACATATTTTATAGGTCTTAGGAAGAGTTACAAATGATCAAAATTCGTATACATTTGGAAAGGCACTATTTGATATGAAAAGTCACTACCCTATGCAGATGTAGTAACTTTGATGGTATTTTTGTCCACCAAATTTACATTATTTGCATATAGTGTCTTCATAAGATTTGTAGGTCGGTGAGTTAGCTTTCCAAATCAACTTGAATCACTCAATTTGAAGGTCTGTAGAGGAAATTATAGCCAAAATACAAAAACTGTGCAAAGTGAAAAGTTGTGTCCCTCCAAATCGGCAACATCGTGCCGACTCGGCACGAGCAGCCTCTGTCACGAGTCAGCATGCTATGCTGACTCAGCATAGGCTTGCCAAAAGCTCCTTTTAGTCCTTCTTAGCTTTTCTTCATTCCAAATCACTCCAATGCTCTTCCAAAGCACTCCAAAGCTACTTTAATCATAAAATTAGTACAAAATGACCTATAAAACATATAAATAAGATAAAAGACATAAAAGCACAAAAACTAATATAAAAATACAATAGATCATTAAAATGTAAATGCAAAACAAATAAAAGACAACAAAATAACACTAAATAACTATGCTATTTTGCACACTATCAATTTTTCTTTAGGGAATACAATGGATCCTATTTTGATGTCCAAATTCGATCATTTAGCCCTCTATTTTGGGCTTCAAAGTTTTAGTTGTGTTTATAATCTTAAGTGCATATGGCACTAAGAGTTAGAGATTTTATGTATGAGATATGGTAGATTTAGGTCATTGTGTATAGTCGAAGCCTAGGACCGAATACACATACTACTATATAGGTGTAAATTCATGTCTGGGATATGGTATGACTAGTAAGTATGTATAGTTATTACCTGGGGCTGGATACACATATTACTATATAAATATGAGATGATAATTATGTATTGCGGATGCCTGGGGTCAGATACATATATTACTATAAATATATATAGCTACTGTAGTAGGATGAGTGCACATTTGTAAATATAGGGTTGGTGACTATATATGTTTATCTATTTCCTGGGGTCAGATACATATATTAAATCGGATCATTGAATATCTTTGGTAAATCATACCGTGTTCTGTATTATATGAAAAATAAATTTTAGAAATGGAGATTTGATTGAAATGTTTTAAAAGGAGTATTTTAAATTATTCTTATGAATTAATTATGATCTTATTTAATTTTTTATGGTTAAGCTGGAGTGTTATTTTTGTTCACTCATTGAGTATTTTCTGTCGAAAATACTCACCACTCCTTTTTATTAATTTTTCAGAGTTAAGTAGATGTCTGAAAGATAGCTAAGTATTTTGATAAGGGGAGCAAAAGCAATGAAGAATTTGAAGAATATTATTTAGATAGAATTCTTAGTAATAGCATATTGTAGTTTAATGCAGTTGTAAGTTAAAAATTTGTATATAATAGTAATGGTAATATTTTAGGATGTATTATGATTTAAGAGTTATCTAGTGGATGATCAGACAAAAAAGTAATACTCGGCCACATCAGTACTTAAGTTAGGAAGGGTCAAGTATGTGACTTTCTAAAAAGGGTAGTGATAGGTCAGGTATTATAATTTTAGTATCAGAACAAAAGTTATTAGGTTCTGTAGACACTAAGGAAAATGGAGTTTTATGAATAATAGAGATGATATGAGTTTTAATGATAATTAATTATATTAATTTTGAATTTCATAGAGATGGCAAGAACTAGAGGTGGTTATATAGGAGTTTAAGGTTAAGGTCGTGGTCGTGGGTGTGGTAGAGGTCAAGGTAGATGACATGGTGTCTAGGATAATAGAGCGGAGTTAGTTGAGTTAGCTAACATCTCGACTAGGGGTCGAGCATTTCCACGAGCATCACCTCTGTCGTCAGAATCAATTGCAATGAGAGGAATGAAAAATATAATGCTCAATTGGATAGTCAACAAGATAGTTCGGCGCTGGCCGTAACTGTAATGTTGTTTAAGAATGTACCTAGGGGAGCACAAAATAATTACCAACTACCGCAACCCATGATGCCTATGAATATGCCGAACCAACCAGTAGCCCCAGTAGTACACATAGATGCTAATGATTTGGCATACATGATGGCAACAATGATGTTAGAATAAAAAAGGTACAGGAAGCCCAGAGATATCATCGAGCATTTAAAGAAGTGTAGAGCTTATGACTTTTACAGTACTTTGGACCCAGGACAAGTAAATAAGTGGGTTAAAACTGTGGAACAGGCCTTCAATACATTACAACTTAGTGATAAAGAGAAGGTGAGTAATGTATATGGCCTTATGTTTGATAAGGCTGATGATTGGTTGATTAGGATAAGGAACTTATATGGAGAGGCTTTCACTTAGCCAGTATTCAAATAGGAGTTTGATATAGAGTATTTAACTAATACTTTTCAGAAGTAGAAAAGAGTATCTTTTGTAAACTTGGTACAAGGTTCGATGACTGTCAAGGAGTATACTGACAACTTTGAAGATCTGTACCGGTATGCAAAAGATGTGTATCCTATAGAAGGAATGAAAACTGATAAGTTTAGGGACATATTGAATGTCTTCCAATATAGAAAGCTTAATCTATGTGCTGGCATAATCTTTAAAGGTTGGGTTGAGAAAGCCATGGAGCAAGAAAGGTTAGATAAGGAATTAAAAAAAGCTGAGCAACAAAAGGAGACAAAAAAAGCAATCTTGGAATGAGAATAAGAGATTGAAGTTTACCTCTAAATCAGAAGGAAATATTAAAAGTGGAGGAAATAATGAACCTCAAGAAGGTCATGCATCGGTAAGGCAACTGATGGCACCACCTGGACAAGTAGACGTTGGAGAAACATATACAAAGCCATGGTGCAATGAATGCAAAAGTTACCACATGGGGAATTATAGTAGACGCACAAGAGTATAGTGTTATCAATGTGGTGAGATAGGGCATTATGCTCGTGACTGTCCTGAGAGGGTTTTGTAATAACTGAGTAAGAAAGAATAAATATATATAATGCGATAGAATGTATAATTAATTGATAAAGTGGACTGTAAAGTGGACTCTATCTATTATAGATGTAATTATGATTTTGAAGTCTATGAATAAAGAAAGCGTTTATTTTGAGATATAATGGTTAAATTAGTGAAATTTGCTATCGATAAGAAACAAGTATATTATTAGTACGAGACTGTAAATGAGGAAATTGTTAAATTGAGTTGTGATGTAGAGAATTCTTAAGAATAAAATTGTGGATATAATGTTTAGTGAAGAGAAGGATAAAGATTAAGGTAAAGAGATTTTTAGTAATAACATGACGAATATTCTCCGTATTTTATGGACGGAATTCTTTTCAGAGGGGAAGAATTATCACGTCCATATCCGAATAATTAAATTATTTAGGTTAGGACTAAATTCTAAGAAAAATAAGTTTAAAAAAGGACTTAATTGAAAAAAAATTAAGTTGGGGGACTAAACTATAATTTGACATAAACCACCATTGCTGGTGATGAAGAAGATGAAGCAGAGAAAGAAAAAAAGAGAAAACAAAATAGAAAATGAAGGAAAATGCTGCTGGAGGAAGAGGAAAAGAGGGATGAACCGATAATTTGGTGAGTGGACTTCTTTTCTCTAATCCTTTTATTGTTATACTTGCTCTTGAATGATTTTTGGATAGTTTGGATTATATTTTTCATTAATGTTCTTGAAATTTTTCAAAAATTTGAATGTTACAGGCGATCAAGCGGCACTTGAATGTACAGAAGAGGTGCCTGATTGTATAGGGGTGGCACCTCTGTGCACAAGAGTGACACCTCAGCCTAATTGAGCCCCAAAGGCGATGCCTCAGCAAGTGATAATGTGGCACCTCTATGGTAAAGAGGCGGCGCCTTTGTAGGTTAAAGGCGGCACCTCTGTAGGTTAAGGGCGGCACTTCTATGAAGATCAGGCGATACTTTAGTAGATACTAGGTGGCGCCTATGTGGTTCACCTCTGTACTATTGATGGCTGGGAACTTGAATTTTATATGAATTTTATAATCAAAACTTTAGAAATCATACATGAACCTCAGATTTTAATACGGATTATATTGTGTTGCAATTTATAGATCATCGAGATATGCAGCGTCGCTTTAGGAGGACCTAACTTTTGGCACCGGTTGAGTTACAGGGCCCATAATGTCAAATCGAAGCTGGCTCAGAGATGGAACCCGACGGACCCCATTTTGATGTCCAAATTTGATCATTTTGGGCTTCAAAATTTTAGTTGTGTTTATAATTTTAAGTGCGTATGTCACTAAGAGTTAGAGTTTCCATGTATGAGACATGGAAGATTTGGGTAGTTGTGTACAGTCGAAGCCTAGGGTCAAATACACATACTACTATATAGGTGTAAATCCATGTCTAGGACATGGTATTACTAGTAAGTGTGTATAGTCGTTGTCTGAGGCCTGATACACATGTTACCATATAAACGTGAGATGGTAATTATGCATAGCCGATGCCTAGGATCGGGTACATATGTTACTATAAATATGTATAGCTACTACCAGGGGCAGGGTACACATTTGTAAATATAGAGTTGGTGATAGTATATGTTTATCTGTTACCTGGGGCCAAATACATATATTAATTTGGATCTTTGAATATCTTTGGTAAATCATACTGTGTTGTGTATTATATGAGAAAGAAATTTTAAAAAGGGAGACTTGATTGAAATGTTTTAAAGGGAGTATTTTAAATGATTTTTATGAATTGATTATGATCTTATTTAGTTTTTTTATGGTTAAGGTGGAGTGTTATTTTTGTTCACTCATTGAGTATTTTCCACTCAAAATACTCACCACTCCTTTTTATTAATTTTTCAGAGTTGAGTAGCTGTCTGGGAGATAACTAAGTTTTTAATAAAGGAAGCAGGAGCAGTGAAGAATATTATTCAGATAGAATTCTTGGTAATAGAATGTTGTTGTTTAATGCAGTTATAAGTTAAAGATTTATATATAATAGTGATGGTAATATTTTAGAATGTATTATTATTTAAGAGTTATCTAGTGGATGATCAGATAAAGAAGTAATACTCGGCCATATCAGTACTTAAGTTAGGAAAGGTCAAGTGTGTGACCTTCTAACAAGGGTAATGATAGGGTCAGGTGTTACAATTTTGGTATCAGAGCAAAAGTTATTAGGTTTTGTAGACATTAAGGAAAATGGAGTTTGATGAATAATAGAGATGATATGAGTTTTGATGGTAATTAATTATGTTAATTTTTAATTTTAGAGAGATGGTAAGAACTAGAGGTGGTTATATAGGAGTTCAAGGTTGAGGTCGTGGGCATGGTAAAGGTCGAGGTAGAGGACACGATGTCCAAAATAATATAGCGAAGTTAGTTGAGTTAGCTAATATCTCGACTAGGGGTCGAGCATTTCTATGAACATCACCTCCGTCGTCAACATCGGTTGGCAATAGGAGGAATGAAATGCGTGATGCTCAATTGGATAGTCAACAATATAGTTCGGCGCCAACCGTACTAGTAATGTTGTTTGAGAATGTGCCTAGGAGAGCGCAGAATAATTACCAATCTCCACAACCCATGATTCCTATGAATGTGCCGAACCAACCAGCAGCCCCAGTAGTACACATAGATGCTATTGATGGATGATGGCAACAGTGATGTTGGAATGAGAAAGGTACAGGAAGCCTGGAGATATCATCGAACATTTAAAGAAGTGTGGAGCTTATGACTTCCATGGTACTTTGGACCAAGGACAAGTAGATAAATGGGTTGAGACTGTGGAAAAGGCCTTCAATATGTTACAACTTAGTGATAAAGAGAAGGTGAGTAACGTATATGGCCTTATATTTTATAAGGCTGATGATTGGTTGACCAGGATAAGGAACTTATATGGAGAGGCTTTCACTTGGCCGATATTCAAAGAGGAGTTTAATATAGAGTATTTGACTGAGACTTTTCAAAAGCAGAAAAGAGCATATTTTGTAAACTTGGTACAAGGTTCGATGACTGTCAGGGAGTATACTAACAAGTTTGAAGATCTGTACCGGTATGTAAAAGATGTGTATCCTATAGAAGGAATGAAAAATGATAAGTTTAAGGATAAATTGAATGTCTCCCTTCATGAAAAGCTTAATTTGTATGCTGGCATAACCTTTAGAGGTTGGGTTAAGAAAGCCATAGAGCAAGAAAGGTTAGATAAGGAATTAAAAAAAGCTGAGCAATAAAAGGAGATGAACATGCAACCTTGGAATGAGAATAAGAGATTGAAGTTTACCTCTGAATCATAAGGAAATATTAAAAGTGGAGGAAATAGTGAACCTCAAAAAGGTCAAGCATCGGTAAGGCAACCGATGGCACCACCTGGACAAGCAGATATTGGAGAAGCATATGCAAAGCCATGGTATAATGAATGCAAAACTCACTGCACAGGGAATTGTAATAGACGCACAAGAGTGTAGTGTTATCAATGAAGTGAGATAGGGCACTATGCTCGTGATAGTCCTAAGAGGGTTTTGTAATAACTGAGTAAGAAAGAATAAATATACTTGACACGATAGAATGTATAATTAATTTGTAAAGTGGCCTATACCTATAATAGATGTAATCGTAATTTTGAAGTCTATGAATAAAGGAAGCGTTTATTTTGAGATAGGATGGTTAAATTAGCAAAATTTATTATTGATAAGAAATAAGTATGTTATTAGTATGAGAATGTAAATGAGGAAATTGTTAAATTGAGTTATGATGTAGAGAATTCTTAAGAATAAAATTGTGGATATAATGTTTATTGAAGAGAAAAATTAAGATTAAGGTAAAGATATTTTTAGTAATAACATGACGAGTATTCTCCGAATTTCGAGGATGAAATTCTTTTTAGAGGGGGAGAATTGTCACGTTCATACCTGAATAGTTAAAGTTAATTTAGGTTAGGACTAAATTGTAAGGAAAATAAATTTAGAGAAAGGACTTAATTGAAAGAAATTAAGTTGGGAGACTAAACCGTAATTTGGCATAAACCGCTATTGCTAGTCATAAAGAAGATGAAGCAGAGGATGAAAAAAAGAGAAAAAAAGAGAAAACAATGGGAAACGCTGTCAGAGGAAGAGGAAAAGAGGGAGGAACTGCCAATTTAGTGAGTGGACGTATTTTCTCTAATCCTTTTATTGTTATACTTGCTCTTGAATGATTTTTGGATGGTTTGGATTAAATTTTTCATCACTGTTCTTGAACATTCGAATGTTATAGGTGATCAGGCGGTGCCTGATTGCACAAAGGTGGTAACTCTATGCACAAGGGCGATGCCTCAGCCCAATTGAGGTCCAAAAGTGACGCCTTAGCAAGTGATAAGGCGATGCCTCAGCAAGTGATAAGACGGCACCTCTATAGGTTAAGGGCAGTGCCTCTCTGAAGATCAGATAACACCTTAGTAGATTTTGGGCAGTGCATCTATGCAGAGGTAGTGCCTATATGGTTCACCTCTACACTGTTGATGGCCGAGAACTTGAATTTTGGAATCCAAACTTTGGAAATCATGCATAAACCTCATATTTTAATGCGGATTAGATTGCGTTGTAATTTTTAGACTGTCAAGATGCTCAGCATCGCTTTAAGAGGACTTAACTATCAACACCAGTTGAGTTACGAGGCCCATAATATATAAAATCGAAGCTGGCTCAGAGATCTATAAGGCCTTCATTCGAGGAACCTAATAGACCCCATTTTAATGTCCAAATTTGATCATTTAGGCCTCTATTTTGGGCTTCAAAGTTTTAGTTGTGTTTATAATCTTAAGTGCGTGTGGCACTAAGAGTCAAAAATTTCATGTATGATACATTACAAATTTGGGTAGTTGTGTATAGTTGAAGCCTTGGGCCGCATACACATGCTACTATATAGGTGTAAATCCATATCTGAGACATGGTATGACTGGTAAGTGTGTATAGTCATTATCTAGGACCGAATACACATGTTATTATATAAACGTGAGATGATAATTATATATAGCCGATGCCTGGGGCCGGATATATATGTTACTATAAATATGTATAGTTGCTACCAGGGGCCGGGTGTACATTTTTAAATATAGGGTTGGTGACAATATATGTTTATCTGTTTCCTGAGGCTAGATACATATATTAATTTGGATCTTTAAATATCTTTAGTAAATCATAATGTGTTGTATATTATATGAGAAAGAAATTTTAGAAAGGGAGATTTGATTGAAATGTTTTAAAAGGAGTATTTTAAATGATTTTTATGAATTGATTATGATCTTATTTAATTTTTTTATGGTTAAGCTGGAGTATTATTTTTGTTCACTCACTGAGTATTTTCCGCCGAAAATACTCACCGCTTCTTTTTATTACTTTTCAGAATTGAGTAGCTGTCTGGAAGATAGCTAAGTATTTGATAAGAGAAGCATGAGCAGTGAAGAATTTGAAGAATATTATTCAGATAGAATTATTGGTAATAGCATATTGTAGTTTAATGCAATTGTAAGTTAATGATTTGTATATAATAGTGATGGTTGATAGTATGCAAAATAACATTGTCATTTAGGACAGTTATGTTAACTTTTTCTTTAGTTTGCATTTGCATTTTGTTTAATTATTGCATTATTATTGTTATTTTTGTGCTTTTATGTTGTTTATGTGATTTGTAGGTCCTTTTAGACCAATCTCATTCTTGAAGGTGCATTTAAGTGCATTGGAGTGAAGATATGTATCTAAGAAGCCAAATGAAGAATGCAAGGAGGCGTGCCGACTCGTTCCCAAGGTGTCGAGTCATGACAGCAAGGATCGGTGCTGAGTCGCCACCTTATGCCGAGTTGTGACAAAGCCATCCTGTGCTGACTCTAGCCTGACTTAGCACGGTGGTGCCGAGTGGTTCCAACACCTCTTCATTGCACCCTTTCACATTTGTAGTCTTTTGGAAAGAGCACGAATTGGGATGTTTGAGAGGCCTATAAATACATGTATTAACATTATTTTAGATATAGAAAAACACTTTGTTTATATTAATATCAATTAGTATTATTTAGTTTTTATTGTTAGAAAAATTCTAAGTGTTAAGTGAAGATATTTGCAAAGAAATTAAGGAATCATCAAGAAAGATATCTATATTCAAGTAACTTCCTAGAGAGCATTGAAGAATTCATCAATCACCATCATAGTTTTTGTTTTCTCTTTCTCTCTAATTAGTTGCTTAATGTTTAATTTACTTTTTTATTGTTATTTGATTATAATTATTATGTATCTTGGCTAAGTCCTTGTTGTTAGAATTGAAAGGATGAATTAATCAATGAACTACATTTTTATCTTTTATATTACATGAATAATTTAATTTTAATTGAGTATTTGAATGTGTTGTGTATGATTGATCACCATATATGACTTGTTAATTAAATGTATACAATGAGAATTGGTGCATTTTGGTGTAAATACAATTAGAATTACTTAAAGTATAGGAAAGTACTTGGAGACGAGAAATCTACTTTGAGGGATTAAAGAATTGGCATGGAACTTAATAGTTTTTGTTTATCTCTACAATATCATGAGAGTTCTTATAGACTCTAGATGAAAATACCCTTATTTAACAATGAGCGTTGCTCTTGAGGACTCTAGGTGATATTCTCCAATCATTGCATGCATTTATTTATTTATTGCTTTGTAGTTCTTGATAAATTCTGAATTGTGGTTCTGATGAACCTTATTTGAACTTGTTACTAGAATATTTAGATTAGTTAGTATAGTTAGCAATTGTTTAGTAATTTTAGAATAGTTAAAACAATTCAACATCTTCATTGTTATTATTTGCCTATCCATTTAACTATCTATCCAGTTAATACAAAATTGCTCCAAATTCCCGAGTGTTCGATACCCTACTTGCTCTATATTTAGTTTTAGAGACTAGGGTATTACATTTGACCCACATCAATGGTAATATTTTGGGATGTATTATAATTTAAGAGTTATCTAGTGGATGATCAGATAAAGAAGTAATACTCGATCACATCAGTATTTAAGTTAGAAAGGGTCAAGTATGTGACCTTCTAACAAGGGTAGTGATGGGTCAGGTATTACACTTATAGTTGCCATCTCTTATAAAAAACATGTAGTTGAATTTTATTCTTTAATTGGTATATGATTAGAACACATACAGTTTAAGGTTTAAGTTGCTTTGTATATAGCGTTGAAAGAAAAAGAAAGTTAATTCAATTAAAGACACTATTTTATCAACAATATAAAATTTAACATAAAACTATGTAAATTTATATTGTTTGATAATTTTATTACATAGTTTTTCATTTTTTCTAATACGAATAAAATGTAAATTTTATATTGTTTAATAATTTATTTGATTAGATCCTTCATAAATATTAATTTTTACATTTAGATTCACCCATAATTAAATTTTTAAATTAAATTATTTTAAATAAATTTTTCATAATATAAGTCTTGAGTAAATTTTTAAAATAATTTAGGAAATTTAAATTTTTGGTAAGGGTTATATCTATATAAAATTATTGATATTTATGGAAGATCCAACTAAAAAGGTTAATAAAAAAAATATAAAATCTAAATAAAAATTTTTATAATGAATTTTTATTATAATATTTTTTATTTAAAATATGAAAGAATATTATTTTATATAAAAATTTTAATTTTTTTTTTATTTTTAAATATGATAATTTTAAAATGAGATAATTAATTTTTTAACTTGAAAATTTGTTAAAAGTGATATAAATGACAAATAAGTAAAAAGGGTATAAATAATAGAAAGATAAAATTTTAAGGACTAAAAAGAAATATTTTATGTTACATAAATTACACTTTAGCCTATAAATTGATAGAAAAGTTAATAGAGGAATGAACTATTGTAATGGAGACAAATATAAGGGAAGTCATTATGTAGTTTTTAAAAATGAGGGATTGACTAATGTATTTGACTAAATCTTAAGGGGATTTTAGCAATTTAGCCAATTTCTATTCAAATTTTAAGATTATTGCTTGAAGATCTTTTGTTTTATTTTAAAAGAATTTCCTATGTTTTTAATTTTCTTGAAATTAGGTGTTTTAATGGCATTTCAAAAGAATTTCAAGGTTAGATTATAATTAGAAATGAAATCTAGCTTGAAAATGCTCAAAACAAGCTCTTTTTGTTGAAAAATCCAACACAAGAGTTGGCAGGACCGCGCTCATGGCCATGCTAAAGAAAAGCTTTGAATTAATGCAAGTAGACCCTTAAGCATGGCCATGATTATGGTCAAGCTCAGTAATGGCACAGCCATGCTCAGTAGTACGACTATGAGCATGGTCGTGCTCACCAGCTAGCATGAACACTTCATGAGCTGTTTTAAGCTAGTTTCAACTTAATTTTAAATATAATTAAACTAAACTTATAATAGCCAAAGATCATTTATTTTTGAATGGATCAAAATTCAAAGCAATCAAAATCATGAAGAATTTAAAATTTTTGATTACATACAACTCTTGCATCAACACTAGAATCTTGCCCTAGCCTAAGATCACGTTACAAGCAAATATACATAGCCAAAAATATGCATGATGGACAACATTTTCAAATTAACAACCAAGTAATATCATCAAGTCACAAAGCCTACTAACTAAGAGTTTAGTAACACTTACAAAACTCCTAAGTGAATAGCACGCTCGACAAGCTTTGGTTATTGTGATCCACAAACTCCAAGCTCCCCAAATGTGAAGCCTCTAGCTTGAAACACACAAGTTGCATAAGAAAGATCTTCAAAGATGATGGAGTACTACCCACAAGCCTATATTCTTCGACCCAAGATGCTTGTTAGAACTCCTCCAAGCTTGAATGTGTAGGGGACTTAGTAGTAACCTCTAATGGATATCAATGGTGGATATGAACTTGTACAACAATGGCTTTTGTCTTGAGAGTTCACAACATTTGTAATATTTTCTATTCTCTATACTTAGAAGAAGAAGGAAGAAGATGATATCAACCCTTTTCTCTCTTTCATAAGAATATTAAAATGACTCTCAAATGTGCATTAGTTTTTTTGTCTCTACACCACTCATTTACTTAAACACCATCCATTTGATAATAGCTTGAGTATCTCACACTCAAGCTACATGCATGTGTTAGCTTGAGTGTCTCACACTCAAGCTACATGCATATGTTAGTTTGAGTGTCTCACACTCTAACTATATGTATGGATAGCTTTATGTCATAAGTGGGATTAGTTTGGTTACAAGGATAACCTTAGCCTTTGACTTTATTAACCCTTAATGAGTTGGGCTAAGGTTATGGGCTTGTCTAACGCTTAAATAAGGCTCACACCAAACTAAATAAGACAACTCATGGGCCCTTTATTTAAACTCTTTAAATAAAGCCCAACTTTAATCCATTATTAATAATTCATTTGGTCCATCTCATGGCCCATATCCATTATACCATTTGGAGGTAAATATTAATTTAGTCCTTGAACTTAATATCAGATATTAAATCAAGTCCAAATTAATATTTATTTAATTACAGTTAGTCCCAACCTTTAAAGTTAGATTTCGGGATATGCTAGATCCCTTAATATGTGCAAATCCAATTCAATTAATTTAATTAATTAATGAAACTCTTTAATTAATAATTATCTTCATTTGTGCAACTCTTATGTATGTGACTTACTAGGTTCAAGTCTAAAAGGCAATGGAAAATAATATTAACACTTAATATTATGGAAACACCTTTCTATGCTAAATGTGAAAATCCCAATTAATCACATTTAGTTTTCATAAGCCGTGAGTGACCCCTAGCATAGATATCATGACTACCCAATTAGAAATGAATGTTATATGTAGATTTACAAGAACCATAGAATATAATTACCGTGCATTAAATTTCCTTTCATTACAAGATCTTGATATCGGCTACAGTCAAAGTTTAGTCAAACTCTAATTTCTTTAATCATATGACCTCATCTTCAGGTTAATTCTCGATAAAATATGACTACTATTAGAAAACTCTTTTCTAGCACCGAAACTCTTTTTAGGTTAGTCGAGTTTGACCTGGCTAGGTACTTATTCATCAATAATAACTTAGATAGCATAGGATCTTATCTTGGTTCACTCCAAATAATGAATTTCATCTTGGCCAATCACTCATCCCTATATACAACCAACTAGGGCCACCACATGCTATATACCTATATGTGGCTAGCGCAGGTATGTAAGTAGTAACAAACTCTAACCAACCATTTATGGATGATTGTGTCGCCTCATGTCAAAGGACTATATGTACCATTATATCCAAGATTATGATTGTTGACAAAAGTGAATTTTCATTTAATCACAAATCTTACGTCACAGTTCAATCCACCATCACATAAGTATCAATATGTCTATTCTGATATCTCATATCAAGTAGCATGAGACTCACTACCTCCCATTATCGATATCACATACCGATCAAGGAAAATAGATAGAGGTGATAGTCTAGGGATTAATACTACCCTTATATTAATCCAACGACTATGAAAATTTATAATATATGTACCAAATGAGTTTATCACTCATATTATCAACCCTTGATAATAAACTCATTCAATATAATACTAAAGGGTAAATATTCTTATAAACAAATACTTTATTTAAATAAATATTTTATTATTATAGGGATAAAAGTACAATATCAACATACATGAATGGCCCTAGGGCACATCTATACTAACAATTTCCTACTTACACTAGCGCCATTCACTATAATATCTAAGACCCATATTCTCAAGATGACGGTCTAACTACAGCTTGGTAAGCGCTTTTGTTAGTGAATCAGCCACATTATCAACTGAAGCTACCTTTTACATGAGCACATTACCGTTTCTAACAAGTTCTTTGATAACATGAATGCACCTTTCTATGTGTTTGAATTTCTGGTGAGACCTCGGTTCCTTTGCTAAAGTGATGGCTCTATTATTTTCATAGAAGAGAGGGACTATCGACTCAATGGAAGGAATAATACCTAGTTTAGAGACAAATTTCTGAATCAAAATAGCTTCTTTAGCAGCATCCAATGTGGCTATGTACTCGGCCTCTGCAGTGGAATCAACAGTGATACTTTACTTGAATCTCTTCCAGCTCACTGTACCTCCATTACAGGTGAAGATAATCCTAGAGATAGACTTTATATCATCCATATTTGACTGGAAGTCAAAATTTATGAAACCTATAAGCTGTAAGTCAACTCCTCCATAAGTCAAGACTAAATCCTTAGTCCTTCTCAAGTAATTAAGGATGGCCTCAACTGTCACCCAATGCTCTAAGCTTGGGTTGGATTAAAACCTACTAGTCACACTAATAGCATAGGCAATGTCTGGCCTAGTACACAACATAGCATACATTAGG
>CATIWO010168397.1:0-18081 GCA_949673435.1 Macaranga tanarius
TAACGGATTGCAATTCCGTTACAAATTAGTAACCAATATTCCGTTACAAATTCCTTATAAAATTTGTAACGGATCACTTATTTCCGTTACAAATAATTTGTAACCATCAAAATTTTAACAAAAAAATTTTGTTACAAATCCGTTACAAAAGAAGATTTGTAACGGATTTTGCCGTTACAGTTTCAAAGAAGTGTAAGTTAAAATAAACCCTTTAATATATTTATCCATATGAAAACTAGCTTAGTTCTTAAAAATTTGGATTCTCTTTTAAGCAATCCACTAGCTGCTAAATATAAAAGTAAATGATATTGGGTTAAATTATATTTCAGGTTTAGATTGAAAAATAAATCAACATGTTTATCATTAAAAGAAATATATACGATAAGCTATCAACTTTGACAAATTTTATAAGGTACATTCAAAAATTCATAAACAATTCTATAAATTATATTTTTAAGTCATTTTCTTCAGATTATTAATTTTACAAGTCTACAATAAATTAAAATTGGTTTTACACCAATTGAATATATGTGAAAAGAGAAACATTAAAATTAGTTTAACATGTTCATATTATCAATAGAATTATGCAATAAATAAGTATGGCTATAAAAGACTATCAAAATGGCAAAATTAGGTTTTTCTCTTTAAATTCTCTTTTAAGCAATCCACTAGCTACTAAATACAAAAGTAAATGATATTAGGTTAAATTATATTTCGGGTTCGGATTGAAAAATAAATCAAAATATTTATCATTAAAAGAAATATATACAATAAGTTGTCAACTTTAACAGATTTTATAAGGTACATTCAAAAATTCTATAAATTATATTTTTAAGTTATTTTCTTCAGATTATTAATTTTATAAGTCTAAAATAACTTAAAATTGGTTTTACCCCAATTGAATATATATGGAAAGAGAAACTTTAAAATTAGTTTAACATATTTATGATGTCAATAGAATTACACCATAAAAAATATGGCTATAAAAGACTATCAAAACGGCAAAATTAGGTTTTTCTTATTTCTGTCAATATTATAGAGGACTTTTAAAGTTTTTATAGGCATAAAAATAATATCATTTGGAGTTATAGAACTCCATATATGGCCTTTATAATTTTAATATTTATAATAGGTCAAAACTCCAAAATTTCAAGAATAAATATTTATTCATAAACAAATTTTTATCAAGACCAATATTTAACAAGAATAATATTTATATAATCAATTAAGTAAATTGTATAGGAAACGTTGAATTATAGAACTTTCAAAAATTAGAATCCAACCAAACAAGAAGAATTTCCAAGGCAAACTCAAGTTTCAAGCAAGATGGGTAAAAGAAATATACGAAATCAATCAAATAAAAATAGCAATTGAACCTAATAGTTTGCCAATCAATAATTTCAAAATCAAAAACATGAATTTAGTAGAGAAAATGAGAAGTTCACTCATAAATCTGTAGAAATTCAAACTCTATACCTTTTTTGATCAATTTTCTTTACACCCAATTGATTTTCTATCAAGCCAAAGCTCCTACCTTCTTCTTCTTCTTCTTCTCTCGATCAATTTTTTCTTAAATCCAATTCTTTCTTCTTATTTTTCTCTACATCTAATTTTTTTTAGTTCTTGTTACTATAACAATTCTAGTCCTAAAAAATTGTAACATATTTATTAAATTTTTTTTATTATTGTAGCAAATCCCATACCCCAAGCTTTAACATATATATTTTTTACTTTAGTCCTTAAACTCCTCACTCTTTCCTTTTTAGTCCTTCCTCAATTTTCTTTAGTTTAATTGAATCTTATCCTCTTATCAATTTATTCATTAAATTTATTTATTCTCCACCAATTTAAAATTAAATATTATTATTTAATCATACTGACTAGTCATCTCAAGGTCACGGATGCTACACTGTTGTTGGCAAAGATGCTTTAAAAGAGGATATTACTGAAGAAAAGGATGTTGAATACAAGGTTGCTGCCATGGATTTGGAGACCTTCATCCATAATTATTTTATTGATGTTTTTTATGATGATTATGATATTTCATTAGCTGGACTTTTTTTGAGACTGATGATTTATTTTATTCTAAGGTTGATGCAATAAAGTCTGATTTTACTTTATTTGTATGATGTTTTTCCTAATGGCTATTCTCATTGTGATGAGCATTTCATGCATATATTTGACATTAATTCTTTATAAATCAAAACATTTAATTTAGGAACAATTAAAAATTCTAAAAAAATATTAATGGCTTCTAACCTTACTCCTCATGAGAGAAAAAAATAAAAATATTAAGAAAAAGACAGAAAGTATCTGCTTAGGGTAATGCAGATATGCCAAGGATATATCAAGAGATTGTGGAATACAAGATTCCTACGTACCCTTATGTCATGCCAATTAAACAGAAGAAGAGGAGATTGAGGCTAAAATAGGCACTACCGATCAAAGAATAAGTTGAGAAGCAGTGGAAAGCAAAGTTCCTTGAAGTAGTTGATGACACAAAATGGCTCACCAATATAGTCTTGGTACCTAAGAAGGATGGAAGAGTTAGAATGTGCATTGACTACCAGAATTTAAATAAGGCCATGTCCAAAATACGACTTCCGATTGAAATGTGGCAGGGGCATTGCATAGCTCAAAAGGCATATGTCTAAATACAAAGGTGCTATAAGGACATGTAAAAGTAGTCTTAGGTTGGTCATCGGGATGAATAGGTATTTGATAAAAACTACTAAGCCCATCAAAATACCAAAAAAATGAAAAATTAACTAATCGTTCTAAAACTTGGTCGATGAATAGTAATAGAAAATGGTCCTTCCTAGTTGCCTTATTAAGATTCCTATAGTCAATACACATACGCCATCCAGTGACAGTCCTAGTGGGTACTAAATCATTAGACTCATTTTCACAACCGTTAAGCCACCTTTTTTAGGGATAACTTGAACGGGACTTACCCACTTGCTATCACTAATGGAATATATAATACCATTATTTAGTAACTTAATTACCTCTTTCCTAACCATATCTTTAAGAGTGGGATTTAATCTCCTTTGACCTTCAATGGAAGGCTTAGCATAATCCTCTAAAAGTATTCTATGCATACAAACATTAGGGCTAATACACTTCAAATCATTTATAGAATAACCAATAGTACCTCTATGACTAATTAACACATTACATAAAAGCATCAACATTATTATTAGGCAAAAATGAATTCACAATAAAAGGAATTTTAAAGTTAGAGTCAAGAAATGCATATATTAAATTGGATAGTAAAGGCTTGAGCTCTAGCTTAACTTCTTTATTTGGTAAAGTAGGCTTGGAATTATCATCCTTCCTTAAAGGTTCAAACCTTGAAGTCCTATGAGGAGGAAGGTGTGAAGTTGCCTCCAAAAGTTTCACATTAGCGTTCAATAGGGTCTTGCCTTAGACATTCATGTATCACTTCCTCAATGCATTCATCAATAATATCAAGTGAGTCAATTCTACTTGCTACTTCCATTGGTGTAGACTTCATCATCTTAAACACATCAAACACTATACACTCATTATTCACTTCCAATGTAATTTTGCCTCTCTTTATGTCAATGATCACACCCGCTGTCACCAAAGTTAGAGTCAAGAAATGCATATCTTAAATTGGATAGTAAAGGCTTGAGCTCTAGTTTAACTTATTCATTTAGTGAAGTAGGCTTGGAATCATCATCCTTCTTTAAAGGTCCAAACCTTGAAGTCCTATGAGGAGGAAAGTATGAAGTTGCCTCCAAAAGTTTCACATTAGCATTTAATAGGGTCTTGCCTTAGACATTCATGTATCACTTCCTCAATGCATTCATCAATAATATCAAGTGAGTTAATTCTACGTGCTACTTCCATTGGTGTAAACTTCATCATCTTAAACACATCAAACACCATACACTCATTTTTTACTTCCAATATAATTTTGCCTCTTTTCATGTTAGTGATCACACCCGCCATCACAAAAAATGGTCTCCCAATTAAGATTAGGATTTTAAGATCTTCCTCTATATCTAAAACAATAAAATCGACAGGTATAACAAATTTCCCCACTTTAGTTGGCACATTTTCAAGAATGCCAATTGGATAAGTGACATATTTGTTTGCCATGAAAAGACATATATTTGTAGGCTTAAGCTCTCCTAAGTCAAGCCTTTTATAGATGGAGTAAGGCGTAAGACTAACACTAGCACTAATATAACATAAAGCTTTATCAAAATGAGTACCACCTATTACACAAGGAATAGTGAAACAACCTGGATCCTTAAGCTTTAGTGGGGATTTGGAGTATATAACCTTAGATTCTTCAACAAGAGAAACTAATCCATACTCCTCAAGCTTGCTCTTATAGTTAATGATATCCTTCAAAAACTTACCCTATGCTGGCATATCTCTAATGGCATCCATAAATGGTATGGTAATGGTGATCTCCTTGAGATGATCAAGGAATTTGCCAAATTGCTTATCCAAGGTACGTCTAATGAACCTTTGGGGAAAAGGTAGTGTTTTAAGATTTACCTTAGGTTCATCATCCTTGGGTGGTATGGCATCTTCCTTTTTACCCTTCTCAACACCTTCTATATTTTCCTTAGCACTAATAACAACATCATCAGCTCCCTTACTAGCCTCCACTACTACCACATCATCATCATCAATCACTTTCTTACCCTTGTTAGGAGCAACATGCCCAACCTCCTTACCACTCCTTAAGTTAATTACTTAGCAAGTCTCTTTTAGTGAAAACTCTGATTGGCTAGGAAGCTTTCCCAAGCGCTTAGAGTTAGAGGAAGAGCCTTATTGAGCAATTTGGGTTTCAAGAATGCAGTTATGAGTAGCAAGTTGTTCAAGTTTGGAGTTAATTTGCTTAAATTGCTCCTCATGTTGCTTGTTGATGGTCATTTGTTGGTTAATAATTACTCCATAAGAGTTTCAAGGTTGGATTTGGATTGGGTAGGGTTGAAAGCTTATTGTTTCATTGGAAATCCAAGTGGATTTTATAGTTTGGTGTTTAGGTTAAGTTATTAGGGATTAGACTATGAGAAACTGGGATGGTTCCTTTATTAAGGGTTGTAGGTGTTTGAGATTGGCCTATTTCTTTAGTTGAAACCTCCTTGCAAATAGTTTACTTCCCTACTAGAACTCACATAGCATTCATCATATGAATGATGACCTCCATATAATTCACAAGTTAAGCTTGACTTTTCCACCGAGTTGATTTGAACGTTTCTTACAAGCTTTGTCAAATCATCCACCTTAGCATTTAACATATTTATGCTATTTAACTCAAGCATTCCTTTTCATTTTGCTAAAGTGGTTTCATCACCCATATAGCCTTAAGATGCTAGTTCTTCCAATAAAGTAGTAGCTTCCATTGGTGTCTTGTTCATCCATTTACCATTAAAGGCTGCATTTACAATGCTCCTAGCATCATCAGATAGCACATTATAGACAATTTAAGGAATCATCCAATCCGTTAACCCATGATGTGGACATTGTCTTTGAAGCTCTTTGAACCTCTCCCAAGCTGCATAAAGTGTCTCATCTTTATTTTGCTTGAAAGTGCTAATCTCATTATGAAGCCTAGCCGTCTTATGTGGTGGGAAGTACTTATGGAGGAAAGCTTGCTTCAATTGATCCCATATAGTAATAGAATTGCTAGGTAAACTAGCAAGCCAAATCTGAGCTTTGTCCCTCAATGAAAATGGAAATAATCATAGCTTATTACATTATCCGAAACATTATTGATCTTGAAGGTTGCATAAATATGAAGGAAGGTGAGGATGTGAGCATATGGGTCCTCTCCCGGTAAACCTCCAAACTGATTATTTTGCATAATTTGGATGACACTAGGCTTGATTTTAAAATTATTATTGGTAATAATTGGAGCTATAATTCCCTCAGAATTTTCAGTTATGTCCGGTAAGATAAAATTGCCTAAAGTTTTTCTTTGCGGTTCAGCTATATTAGCTTCTCTTTATTTCCTGCATAATTGACGAAAAGGACATTTAATTTCAGGGTCAAAGAAAAAAATATTACTTGAACTACGAGCACGTCACATGAAAATCACAAAAATAAAGAAAAAAAAATATATAAATGAATTTAGAATCTCTAAATAATCTCTTTTGATAATGACTTGATGAAGAAAATGTCTACAAAGCAAATGCTCTTTTGATCTTCCTTGAATATACACAAAAAGATCTTCAATGTTCTAACTACTTTTTGTCTCTAAATTTTCTATGAATATTCTAATAATGTTATATATTAATCAATATCTTTTTCAAAGACAAAATAACAGTACTTATATGTTTAGAAGTTAATACCCAAAAGGTACAAGTCATATCAAACAAAAAGCTACAAATCTTGGTGAAGGATAATATTGCTTTAACATTGGCGGTCAATTCAAGGGTATGTTTGGTAATACTGATGAGTGAATTAGGTCTAAGTGTCTTCATAAAAGTTATAGCTCTCTAAATTATCTTTCCCTAATCACTTGAATCACTTAAATTTGAGTTCTGTAGAGGAAGTTATGGCTAAAAGAGTACAATATAGTCTGAATGGTTGTGACTCTTCACACTGTGCCGAGTGGTGAAGTCTGGTGCCAAGTCATGAAAATTCCTCTATGTCATAAATTGTGAATAAAAAGGAAAAGAGTATTGAGTTGTGATGGTACCTCTCTATCATGACTAGTGAATGGCTTAAAGAGAGGGTGCCGAGTAGTGATAGTCATCCCTCAATTCCGTTGACCTTGAATGACTCCAATATGCCCATATGAATTCCCTAAGCTTCAAACAAACTTCAAAAACATCAATAAATCATTCAAATTCATATGAATTTACTTAAGCATAATTAAGATCAAAAGCATTTATGATTGTGAATGAAATACATTAAGCTTAAACTAAAATATGTACTGAATGCAACTTAAATATGTATGAATCATCCTAAAATTATTATGCTAATTATAATGTGTCAATGACAGGTGCCAGTAGGCCTTTGAAACCATAAAAAATTACTTAATGAAGCCACCTTTATTGCAACCATCGAGACCTAGGAAGCCAATAATACTGTACCTAGCCATAGAAAAAGAAGCAGTTGGAGCAATTGTAGCATAAGAAAATGAAGACAGTGTAGAGCATGCAATGTATTATCTAAGTAAGAAATTCCTTCCTTAGAAAGCTAACTATAATTTGGTGGAGAAGATATGCTCAGCAGTTATTTGGGCAACCAAAAAACTCCAGCGTTACTTTGAGTCCTTCAGGATACAAGTAGTGTTAGAGCACGGCCTTCTAAAGTACCTCTAACAAATCCCTTCTCTTATAGAGAAATTAGCTCGATGGTTAGTACTGCTTATAGAGTTCGACATTGATTTCTTGTCAAAGAAAGTAATCAAAGGATGGGTAGTCGCATAATTTTTAACGCAAAATCTAGTGGATGATGATCGAGAATAGGAATTGAAGTTTCTAAATGAACACTTGGGGGAAATTGAGGTATAGGGATGACACATGTATTTTGATGGAGCATTCAATAATAAGAGGGTAGGTATCGGGGTAATCCTAGTCACTTCGAAAGGTGAGGAGATTCCAATGGCAAAAAGGCTCGAGTTTGAGGTAACAAACAACCAGGCAAAATACAAGGCCTGCATTTTTGGGTTAAAAGCATTACATAGCATGGGGGAAAAAGAGGTTATGGTGTATGGTGACTCAATGTTAATAATAAAATGAGTTTTAAAAGAATAGGAAGTTAGAGAGGACAAGCTGAGGTTATATTGGCATTTTTTGGCTACCATTATTCTTTTATTTAGTCAATGCATATTTGTCCACTTGCCTTGAGAAGATAACTAAGTTGCAGATGCCTTGGCTACTTTAGCTTTAATATAAAAAATGGTAAGCAAACTATAACTAAGCCTCTTATCTTACCAAGGTTGAGGACTCCGTGTAATGAAGAAATAAGGGTGATGCCTGTGGAGTCTAATAAAAAACCATAGTTTTATGACCTGTAGAGATACTTAAAAATGGGCCAAATCCCTGATAATGCAGATAGAAAGGAAAGGATGTCCTTAAGGATGTTGTTAAGGTAATTCATCAGCCATAATGGAATGTTATATAAGAGAATGCCGACAAGGGTACATTTATACTATGTGGACAAAAAGGAAGCTGAAAGGATCATGAAAATGGTATATGCAGGTGTCTACGGGCTCCATATGAATGAAGCAATATTGGCTAAGAAGATAACTCAACAAGGATATTTCTAGCTAACGATGGAGTCAGATTATGTGAAGTTTATGAAGAAGTGTTATAAATGTCAAGCTTATGGAGATATTAGTCACTAGCCTTCAATAAAAATTTAGGGCATGACATCCTCATAACCCTTTGCATCTTGAGGAATTAACATAATAGGAGAAATAAGGATGACTGCATCTAATGACACCGATATGTCATAGTAGCAATCAATTACTTCTTCATGTGGGTTGAGGTAGAGTCATATACTTTAGTTGGATCAAAGCAGATGCCAAGATTTATTAAAAAGAATATAATTTACAAATACAAGTTGCCTCATCATATTGTCACTGATCATGGGGTTCAGTTTCAGTCAAAAACTGTTGCATTGCTCACCACTATAAAATAGAGCATCATAAGTCATCCACGTACCGACCTCAAGCTAATGGCGCAGTCGAAGTTGTAAATAAAAATATTGAGCAGATCTTGGCAAAGATGATGGAGAATTATAGGGATTGGGTGAATTATTTATAACATGCATTATGAGGATACAGAACAACTGCAAGAACATCTATTGGGGTCACTCCTTACTCATTAGTATTTAGGTATGAAGCGATACTACTAGTTGAGGTGGAAATTTAATTCTTGAGGGTTTTATTAGAAATAAAGATTCTAGAGTATTAGTGGGTTGATAGCAGATTGGCACAGTTAACACTATTAGATGAGAAGAGGCTAAAAGGTATATATCACTCATAATTATAGTAGAAAAGGATAGCTAGATCTTACAACAAAAAGATTAAGCCGACGAAAATAAAAGAAGGTGACTTGGTATTAAAGCATACAAAGTTAACCTTTACTGATCTAGGGGAAAAGTTCAAACCAAATTAAGCAGGTCCTTACTTGGTGAGAAAAGTTTTCTCAAAAGGTGTAGACATTTTATTAGACCTTGAAGGGAACTAGTTTAAAGAGCCCATCAACATAGATAAGCTTAAGAAATACTTTCTATAAAGTCTCGCTAAGGAGAAAACATCAAAAAGAGATTGCCTAAGCAAAAATTAGAGACAAAAAAATTATGTTAGGTTAAAAACTCCACAAAAGGGGTGTCATAGGTAAAAATTAAAAATAAATAAAAAGGAGAAAGAGAAAATAAAATAGTTAGTTGGAAATATTTGCAAAGGCAAGCCATCCAATAAATGGAGAAATATTAGGAGCAATTTATTTGTGTAATTATACTTAATAAATGAATTCGACTATCATTATTTTTGTCAAATGTTGCATAAAATGCTTATTACAATCAGACTAACTAAAAGGGAAAAGCATCAAACGACCTAGGCTAAATCTAACTAAACTGCTAAGGCTAAAGAATAAAATAGATCTAATGTCTCTTCCTTTTGTTCTTCCTTAACTCCTGAACACTAGCTTTTAAAATCTCCCTAGTCTTTTAATTCTTAATAAACTCATCTTTTTCTATCTGTTACAATTGTATTCAGCTCTTGTAGTTATTATTTGTAGTGATATCCTCTTCATATGATATGCCTCGTCGAATGGTATAATGTAGCCAAGTTGCTGATAGATTCTTAAGAAAATTCTGAGTGAAAGGTCCAAGTTGAAATCCATGAGTAGGCTCCACAACCATTTGCTTCTCCCTATATTGGCGACACAGACAATTTGGGCAGTAAAAAGAGCAGCAATGAAGACCGAACATAGGAATATAGTGGGTATATATCTGAATAGTCACATACTGAATCCTTCACCAAAGACACATCTATTGTACTTTAGTCTCACGAAAAGTGGTTAACCACCCTTTCAAATCAACAGGAAGCTTCTACAATGCTCAAGTCCGAACTTGTTTTGCTGTATACTTCATGAAATCCTGTGGAGGTGATAACAATTTCAATTTTTCCTAAAGCTAAATATTTAAAAAAAATATTAAAAAAAATGAAAAATGAATAAAAATATCTTTTACCTCCAACAACATTGGACTTCTTATGAAGCGGTGTGTCTCAGACAAATTATCCAGACTAATAAGTGTTTCATTAAGAATGACAGGTATAGGATTGAAACCTAACTCTACTTGATCTAGAATATGTATCACTTGAAAGTCACAGTCACCAAAGGTTGAAACCAACAGGAATTGGACATACAAACAAAGAGCAATCATGCGAGGCTAGTAAACCTTTTTGCTATTGATGGACACAACAGCCTTCAGAAATGAATCCAATATGATCCTATATCCAGAAACATATTCAAGAGAAGATTGAGTAGGGATGTTGAAAAACCATACCATTTGCTCCTGGACAACCATTGAATTTGAGTTGCCAAAATGTGGAACTGCAGTTTGTTTAGATAAATCATCTGGGTAATCTAGGATTGTCCCAAATTCTTCAAGCAGAGGGCAAATCTTAAAGTAGTTAAAGCAAAAAATATGGTTCTTGGGATCCTAAAATTGAGACACAGTCTATAAAAAAGGGTAGTTGATTTTACATAGATGAAGGGATCAGAAGGCAAAAAGGTAGAAAAAATTTAGTTTCAGCCAATCTTCTCTATCCACACTTTGTAAAATAGGATGAAGCATCTTTAAAATGCATTCGATAATCTTTTAGAGGCTTTTTAAGGTTTCAGGTCATTGTCCATAATAAGGATTGAGTAATGGCATTTTATAAAGAATTGGAGAAATTAAGGAGATTTTACTGAATTATCCTGCTAAGGTGCCGCCTTACTGAAAAGGCACCGCCTCAGCAAGCAAAAGTGAAGATGACATCGCCTTAGCTCGCTAAGGTGGCACCTTATTACTAAAGTGGTGCCTTAGTATGTAGTTTATAGCAAAAAAGTACCATGTATTGAGGATAAAGTGCAAATGATTAAGTGGTAGTTGATGGAAATACGAGATATTATTTTAGAAAGAAGAGCATATCAGCATTAAAAGAAGAGAAAAGTGCATCACCATCATAAATCTAAAAAAATGTGAATACAATGTCAAGTTCCAAAAATGGATAATATCTGCCTACATCCTAACATCTAGACCTAATCAAAGCCTAATATACACTAATCATTATTTGTCTCCTCGTCCTCGTCATCCTCCCCCTCCTCACTGTCGCCATCCTCATCCTTGCTCCTCACTTTACTGCTCTCCTCACCATCATCCTTTTCCTAGTCAGCGTTATCTGATCACCGCCACCCTCCTGATCACCAGCATCAAGGTTAGCAGATGCCTCATCATTATCATCATCATCATCATCATCATCACCATCACCCTCGACATGAAAAGTAGTAAGCTAATGGCAAAGCATCCTAATATATGTCTCTAGACTCTCGCAGTGGGACTATCCAAATAGAAAGATCAAGTAAGTGTAAATCATACATGCCTGCATATATACACATGGAAAAGTATAAATACCTTCCATTATTGTGTGAAGGACAATACAAAATTCTGGTTGGCCTCCACCAACCTATACAATATATATATATATATATATATATATATATATATATATGTTAGTCTTGACATTTTTTACAGAAAAGTGAAAAGAAAGATAGCAAGACTTATAGAAGTAGTTGTAGAAGGAGCACACATAGGCACCAAACTGTCATCTAAAGACATGAACTGGCAGGACATCTCTCCAGAAAGAGCCTAAAATCTTGTAAGTAAGTTTGGCGTGTACGAGAAGGACTCGACAAGGAACTACGAACCCGAGCTAGAGGCTGCTTGAGCTTATGAAGTGTTGGAAACCCTCCATGGCTATGGAGCATCAAAACTAGGAGCTGTGCAAGCCTATGAGGTGCTGGGACTAGCATCAGTAATAAAAGAACTAATACGAACCCACTGAGCGGCTGCTTTTTAGAAGGACAAGATCGGATCCTAAGGCCAGCCTCTCTAATAAAAAACTACAATAAAGGAAGTCAGAGGAAATCTAGTAGAGATCAAATAAAGTAATGTAAAGAATTCAGAGTATACCTGTGAAATGAGGCCAGACATAGGAATCTGTTGAAATAAAGCAGCTTAGATAAAGACTTTATAATGAATCAGGGTACTTGCCAATGGGCAATTACCAATCTTTCCTCTCAAGGACCGATCCAAATTATATCTATGAGCTAACAGGTCTAGAATATGTAAGGAGGTGGGGACCTAAGTACTCATCTTCGATTAGGTGGCCAAGATACCATATCTTATAAAATGGCTCTCTGAGCAAAACTCTCTTGGAATCTAAAGAGCCAAAATGAATGGCTAAAGACCAGCCACCCCAAGGACCCCACGGATCAACCTTAACCTAGTAAAAAAAAGATATAAGACTCTGAGTGTTATAATAAATTGCTAATCAACTTATTTTCTTTCTTACGGGCATACCTCATCCTAAGCTAGGGTGTTGAGATGAGTGCGATGAACATAAATGTTTGCCAGATTGCACCTTATAGTCCTACTCATACCCCATCTACCTAACACTAGGAAAGTCCTATCACCCACCGGTATAACTCCTCGAATCAATCCAATCTCAAGCCCTCAAACCTATAAAATCATCAATCTCATAATGTAGGGTACAATAATAAAAAAGTTAAAAAAATAGAGAGAGAAGAAAAAGGTACCTGAGTAGCATACCAAAACCTGTAGAACCTCCTGGCCCTATGAACGAACTCATCCATACTCCAATAGAGATAGTCCAGAGCTACTGATCTCTAGTTAAAAGAAAAAATAAGGTCCAAATCCTACAGCGACATCAGAAACATCAAGTCAACAGAGCTCGCGGTATCATAGAATAAATTAATGCCCAGCAGGTAAAAAATGAAGGCCCGAACTAGCTGATCAATCTACCTAGGCATGGTAATTTTATCTGGTCAGATAACGGTATAGTGCATATAGATAGAGTTAACCTTAATGGTACAGGTCCCCTTTATAAGCGGAACCATACCAAGCATCCTCTCAATGTAAGCTATGTGAGTTGGAGAGGTCATCTCTAAGCTCTATTCAAATGGGACTAGGTTGCCTATATATGCAATCCCAGTGATCGCTGCGAAGGAGACTGGATCCAAAGTAAACTCTTTACACGGTAGGTGAAAAGTGTGCGTAGAATCCATCCAATGCTCCATCAAAGCATGCCATGCATGGTAGTCATTTCGGCCGCTAATGGTGGGAAGGGCTAGAATGAACAGCTCAAAGCCGGTGTCCCATATCCTAGAATGGATATCCTTTATGAATGTGTCATACCACTCACAAGCACTAGTGGCATTTTTTGCAACTTTCATAGCATGTACGTCAAACTGCAAGGAGTAAATAAGGGGTTAAACATTTAATTATAAAAAAATATATCATTTTTTGAGCCTGAGCTATAGAGGCAGCGCCTCTTCACCATAAAGGTGACACCTGCATTAAGGCGATGCCCTTGCAGCGTTAAGGCGATGCCTTAACAATACTGAGGCATCGCCTTGTTAGAGTTAAGGTACCACCTTAACGTGAGGCATCGCCTCACTAAAGAGGCGGCGCTAAGGCTAAAACTGTTAAATTAAAATTTACCGAAAACATAAATTCATATAAATGTTTCTACAGTTTCTTAATAAATCAAGCATGCATAATATATAATCTAACTAACCTAGTATAAATTTCATAGGAAAAGTCAAAGAAATTGACTAACTTCTCATGTAGTAAGTGAACAAAGATGCATGTCTAAAGAAGGTGTGAGGGAGAACTCAAAACCTAGAGTCAGACCTAATAAATGAGGTGGCCAAACCTCTGGAGGAATAACAGGCCAAGCAGGAGCAGGCGGTGTGCGATCTTAATCCATGACAGAATAGAGAGAAAAGAGAAAGGCACAATTTTGAATATAAATATGTTAAAAAAGAAGTTTAAATAACATTCGTAGCAAATTGCCATTTTGGTCCCTGAAGCCAAATTTTCTTTTAATGCTTCAAGTTTTAAGTATTTATAATTTTATTCTTAAAATTATTAGTCCTTAAATTTTGAAGTAATTCACAAGTAATGACAAGCGAAAATGCAAAGTAGTTAAACTATAAAGAAATTAAACCTCTCGAGTTGTACTCGAGGATGACGGTGCAGAACAAGATAAAGCCTCATGATTTTGAACATTAAGGCTGATAAAAAAAGGACCAGAGCCAGGCTTAAACCTCTCGGGTTGTACACCGAGGATGACGGTGTGGGGAAAAAGTGACCTCTTGAATTTGAACTTCAATGAAGAAGGTTTGAGAATCAGATAATCAGATAACAAACTAGAGTTACATGATTCAAGAATATCCTTTGATTATTTGTTGCATTCATGTGATTTTTTGAAAAACTAAACTTTAGAAAGTCATAAATAGTTTTCTAAAAGCCAAGAAGGCAAACTGTTAGCACATAGTTTGGCCCAACCTATGAGCAAACCCAATGATGATAAATAAGGCTCAAGTGCGAATTCTTGTACTTTAACCCACCTAAGGAAGTCTGTAAGCCCATTAGCCCAAGAAAGCCTAAAATTTTAAAAGCCATCATTCTTTACCTACTAAAGTGATGCCTTAGTCACTGAGGCACCGCCTTTTTGCTAAAGCGGTGCTTTAGTACATTGACTACATTCTATTCTAAAAAAAATATAATGTTAATTTTGAAAGAGACGTAAATCTCTTAACTCCCAACAACCTGTAAGCCACGATCTTCTTGAACAGAAGAAATGTGATTACAGGGGTTAGAGATAGAAAAAAAAAGGAAAGAAAGTGGAGGCCAGAAGGGGGATTAATAGAGAAAAAAGGGGATTGAAAGAGGGGGAAAAGGAAAAAAACTTCTGCTACAGAGAAAAAATATAACAATATTTCTGAATGAAAAAAAGGGAGAGAAAAAGAGGGACAGAAAGAAAAGGTGGAAGAAGGAGAAAGGATTCACAGAGGGCTACTGTATTGACTTCCGAAGGAGGCCAAAAGATTTGATTTTGTGTTTTCTATAGCCTCAAAAGTCCTATCGAAGATGTTTAAACACTGAGGGCCTAGACAAGGAGGCAGCCAAAGCCTTGACAATAGGAATTTTTAAAACCCTCTTTTGTTCTCCCCTGTTAGCATTGATTTTTTTTTGTGAGTTATTTTGATGTGAAATAGTTTTTTTTTATATAATTTTTGTAAATTCGAATATGTTTCGAAATGTTTAAATGATTTGTTCAAAAATTTTAGATCACACGTATTTTTATATGAATGTTTTTTAAGTTAACTAAAATTAGATTTATATTTTCTATTTTGTATATAGCCTTGAATTCATAGCTTCTTAAGTTTTATACCAATTTAGTTGAATTTATGCACGTTAATGTTTAGTTTGTGTGCATCAGAAGATCATTGAGGTAACACCTCTTTGTAGAGGCGAAGGTGGCGCCTGAGCATGTTGAGGTGAATTAGTCTTCACCTCTAAGCTCTAAGACGATGCCTCTATGCAGAGGCGACACCTTTGAGCGGCCAGAGGCCACACTGGTATGGTAATTCGTGCGTCAAGTGCATTTTTATTTTTATTGCATCCTTGATCCTTCAACATAAATTGATGATGCAGGGTTTTAGGGTTGAATCATTAGTGTTGTGTGCTTTGATCATTATATTGTTCATATTTATCTTTTTTCAGTATACTAACTGTGTTTTTTTGTAGGTTTTGTTTTAATGGAGGTATTAACATCTATTTGTAATTCGCATAATAGTTAGGCGACAATTAGTTATTGCAAGTTTGGCCCTTTGTTTAGCTTTACTTTTGTTTGAATATTAATTTTTTATGTGCGAAGGTGGTAATTCTATTATTCTCCCTCCTTCTTTGCATGTGCATTTCAATTTTATATTCTATTGCTTATTGATGTTATATGTTGGTGAATGCATGGTTGTTGTGAATTAGATGTAATTGCATGTAAAATAGATTAATTAAAAACTCGAACCTAATTGTAAAAATTGAAACTTTTGGAGGCATTTACATATTTGGCATGTTAACAAAGAAATAATTAAATAGATAAAAATAATAAAACACGAAACACAAACGAAGATCGATCGAAAGGTTGGGTGGGCATTCCAAAACTCCATACCTAGTTTTCGGACCTAATTTCTCAGGATAACTGTTAGGCTCACTCTGTGGGATCCAGTTGATGTAAAGTGTATTCTGGATTTCACCTGCATGGCATCTCACTTCTCCGATTTAGGCCCAAAATGCTTGTAGTTATACACCTATTGGGCCCTGAACTTGTACAATATCGTAGCCGCCAAATACTTGAGTGCACACCGAACCTCATCGCCTATATATATACTCTAATATAATCTACTTAAATTTATTTTCTCCTTTGTCGCGGCAGTGGCAGGTCTTGTCCCTCCCCTAGGTAAGCTGGTAAAAAAAAATTCAATATAAATAAAAACATAAAAATATAAGAAAAAATTGCACAAAAAACCCCAACCTTTTATAGCACGTTTAAATTTATCCTAACTAATTTTTTCTTACAAAAGTAACCACAAACTATAAAAATTTTACAAATAATACTATTTGTCTGCTTTAGTAACAGAAAGCTGATGTGGCAGTCACTTTTTGGTCTGTCTCAATTGAGTGGAGCCCCACAATTGCTTATTGCTTTAAAGTAATATTTTTTTAATGTTTGGACAACTTAAGAACACTCAGGGTTTAGGATTTTGTGATTTTCCAGTCAGCACAAAATTGTTTGGACAGCCTAACAGTTTAGAATTTTATTTTAAAATAATTGAAAAAAATTAGTGGATTGTCTAGTAATCAATCCAATAAGTAATTGTGGGCTTCACTCAACTAAGGCAGACCAAAAAGTGACTGTCTGTTAACTAAAACTGACGGATGGTATTATTTGCAAGATTTTTATAGTTTGTGGTTACTTTTATAAGAAAAAATTGGTTAGGATAAATTTGAAAGTGCTATAAAAGGTTGGAGTTTTTTGTGTAATTATCCCAAAATATAAAGACTGACATAATTTTTCGAAAATCTAAGTTTAGTATAATTTTTTTTTTTTAATTAGGGGGCAATGGCTCCTGCCCTCTAGTTCTGCCATTGTTTCTAAAAAAAAAAAAGAATTATTGTATTCACATATATTTCGACTAGTATACATTAATATTCATATTTAATAAAACTATATTTAGCTTTTGTTGTTAGGTTTTTAAATTTTTGATCCACTTATAAACTGTGATCAATAAATTAAAAGATATTTTTTAATAAACAAAAAAGTTAAATTATTTTTTAAAAAATAACTTCTCTTTTCAAAATATAAAATAATTTATCGAAATTATGAACTTATAGAAATATAAAAATAATTAGACAATAAACTTGGGCAATCTCCAATTACCATTAACCATGTTACTAATACCAATCATTGAAAAATTTTTAAATTTATATTTTTTGTTATTATATCTATATTAATAAGTAAATTAAAATATAGTATTTAAATATTTAAATAAGAAAAATATTAGAAAATTTATTTTTATTAAAATAATAATAAAGATTTGCAGATCAAATGTAAGAATTAGAAAATATATTTTTTTTATAAACAGAAAAAAAAAATAGAGCCTAAGGCTCTGTTTGTTTCAAGGAAAATATTTTGTCTCTGAAAAATATTTTTCAGAAAAAATATTTTCTAGAAAAATATAATATTTTTTGATGTTTGGCTATAATACTAGAAAAATAGTTAAAAAATATTTTTGGTATTTAGTTTGCAATAATTTTTTTCCTAAATTATACAATATTACATAAAAATGGTAATATTATATTTGATTTTTTTTCTCTTTCTATATTTGATAGGTATTCAAGTATTGGAAAATAACTTTCCGTTCTTAGAATGGAAAGTTATTTTTCCATATTTTTGAGTTATTTTCTATTGACTAGTAACTTATTTTCTTTTGACTTAAT
>CATIWO010168466.1:0-15845 GCA_949673435.1 Macaranga tanarius
ATAATAATAATTAAATAAAAGAGTGATACAAGAAAAACCCCCTTCCAAATGATGTAAGGAAGCCTTGCTCTTCTAACTTCAAGCTAAGTATCTCCTCTACTATGAACTAAGCAAAACAAAATGAAAAATGTATTCTGAAGAACAAAGAGAATAGAAAACCAAAACCAGAACTAAAACTAAAAACTAGGAACTCCTTTAATGAAAAACAGATGGTTCTATTTAAAAGACCTAGTTTTCTAATGAAAAAGGTCATTTAAACTCTCCCAAACTCTATCTAAACATAGGCTTAAAAGATGAGCTTCTATCTATCCAAACTCCAGCTTAAAATCCATTTTTGGTTGGCTACCACATCATCATACACGGGTACGCAATAATTGGACACGCCCATGCATCAAAATAATTCTGAAATCTTAGAATCAGGCATGGTCGTGAGTATGGGCGTGTGCTTGGCACATGGGCGTGCGCATGGGCATATGCTCTGTGATTGGCTCTTCTTTAATTTAGGCATGGGCAAGCGCATGGGCATGCAACTCTACATATGGGCATGTGCATGGCTTTATGCACTGATGCGAGGATAACCTTCCAACTTTAAACTTCAATCTTATCTTTATCTCCTCTCAAATGCATCCTATAACCAAAAACTAAATAAAAATTACCTATTTAACATAAAAGCACCTAAATTAAATTAAAGTAACAAAACTAACTAAATTAACTAAAAACTAACTAAACAATACATTTCTAAACTTAATATGCAATAAAATAGAGTGCTCAACACATGCATATTTCATACTCATCAATCATATTACCAACCAACATCATTAGCAGCAAGAAGAATATCATTAATATATAGGACTAATATAATAAACTTGCTCCCACTGACCTTCATATAGATATACCGATCAACAGTATTCTCTACAAAACCATATGATGTAATGGTATGATTGAACTTAAGATACTATTGTTGAGACTTGAGAAGCTTGTTTCAATCCATATATTGACTTCTTTAACTTACACATCAAGTGTTTCTTTCCTGTGGTTAAGAAACCTTTCGATTGGTCCATATAAACTTTCTTTTCTAATCACTATTAAGAAAGGTGGTTTTTACTTCCATTTGGTGAAGCTCTAAATCATAATGAGCCACCAAAGCCATAACAACTCTTAAACAATCCTTCTTTAAAATTGGAGAGAAGGTTTCCTTATGGTCAATGCCATCCTTTTGAGTATACAACAAGTCTGGCCTTATACCTTTCGATGTTGCCCTTTGAATCACGTTTGGTCTTGAAGACCTATTTGCAATCGACTTATTTTGAACCTTTAGGCAACTCAACTAGATCCCAGACCTTATTTTCATTCATTAATTTTAACTCTTCTTTCATAGCATTAGACCACTTTTTAGAATTGTTACATCCTATGGCTTGTTTAAATGAGATTGGATCCTTATCAACACTCAAGTTACATTCATGTTCAAGTGCATAAACCATATAATCATTTGAAATAGCTTGTCTTTTCTGCCTTACTATAACACCCGTATATAGATGCACTATTCATACATTATGTATTCTTAACATATAAAGTAGAGTCTTGGATTATGTTGAAGTATGGGGTATGTACATGTTGGTAGAGAGGGGCATAATTATTAAGAAAGTTTTGGAGTTATTTGTCAAAATAGAAAGTTGTAGATTATTGTGTAATAATCTAAGTTCATTAAGGAGGTGTAGAGATTTTATGGTGATATTTATGTATATTTATTAAAAGTAAAGGTATTATTTTATTTAAGTGATAATTATGCATTTATGTAAGGAGACACCTTAGTGGCAAATGGTGGAATGTGATTGGTGTATTTTATGTATGTGTATGTTTGAGTTTGGTATGTAGAGAATTTAGAGAGGAAGAGAAGAAGAGTGATCTTGGTATATTTAGGAGATTTTGATATTCTCTACTCATCTAGTAAGGCTTTTGGGGAGTTTTAGAAGGTCTAAAAGCCATTTGGTAAGCCATGCATTTATTTTCATTAATTGAGTTAGGTTTTGTTGTTGTAAACTTCGTGTTCTGTTTTCTATATACATCAGTCTTATTATTTTGATTATAACTTGAGTTGTAGAGCTCTGATTTGAGCAATGTTTAATGACCAAGAAACTTTAGAGTGTCCTCTACAACATTTGTGTTTTGAGCTTGAGTTGATTTTGCTATTAAGACTGTCTAATTTGGCCTGACATTTTCTTGCTCATGCTATTAGCTTTGTTTTGCCTGGGTTTAATCAAAAATCCATAATTAATTCCATATATGTTTAAATTGAGTAATTCTAATTGGAATTGTTAGTAGACTCATATTTCTAGCTTAAGTATTATTTTTATAATTTTTAGACTTGTGTGTGAATTATTTGGATACATTGAACCTTAAGTATGGAATTGCACCTAGTTTCATCTAGTGAGTTTGGTGCAAGTGTCATGTTTGCTATGTGGTATTGATGTATGAATTATGTATAAGAATTGATAGGGATAGAAGAAATACTAATCACTAGAAGAGCTTTGCTTTTAAAGGAGTTGAAGTACTTTTGTGTAAGTAATTATTAATAATATATATATATATATATATATATATATTGAATCTCTCGAATATAAGAATTATATTACTATAAATAATTTGGGCAAGTATGTGATATGGTATGAATGATATATACAAAATAAATATATGAATTGTAAGAATGTTGAATTGTGATTGAATATGATATGAAGTGAGATATGTCTATTGAAATGTGAATTGTGAATGTGTATGTGGCTTGATTGAATGATTATGCTGAAATGTGAGGAAATTATATGATAGTGGGGCTGAGCTGGGCGGATAGCCTCCACTGATTGTGAAATCTGGGACTGAGCTGGGCGGATAGTCTCAGTAGTGCTCACATGTGAAAATATGAATTGTGAGATGAGCAAGCTGAGCCGGGCGTATAGCTACCCGATAATTTATATGTGAGGATGTGAGAACTGGGACTGAGCTAGACAGATAGTCTCAATATGTGACCACTTGTGAGAAAAGCGCTTGTGAGGTAGTTTCGGCTGGATACCAAACTATGATGTGTGATATAAATGAATAAGTTTTGGAATCATGAGATGAGATGTGATTGTTAATTGATATGGTTTTGTGTATGTTTGGTATATGTTGTGTATATGTTTGGTATATGTTGTGTATATGTTTGGTATATATTGTGTATATGTTTGGTATATATTGTGTATATGTTTGGTATATGTTGTGTATATGTTTGGTATATGTTGTGCATATGTTTGGTATATGTTATGAATATTTTTGGTATATGTTATGTATATGATTGGTATGTGTTGGAATTAAGGCTATAGTTCATACTTGAACTCAATCTATAAGATTCTTGTTATCATATCACTTAATTGGTTCTTGAGAAGTGATATATATATAGTTATATTAGTAATTACTTATTGAGTCGCAAGCTCACCCTTTTAGAACTATTTTTCAGGGTATAATTAGAAAGCTTGAAGCTTGCATGGTTAATGATTTTCAGAGGCTCGAGGTGTGCTTGGTGAATTGTCTTCCATCTTCACTGTCATGCACCATATGCATTTTTATTGATAATGTTATGAACATTTTAGCTCTATGTAATGTAATGTTGGATTTGTACTATGTATGTGCATATGAGAATTGGGAGTGTGAAGTTCATGAAAATGATTATGTTTACTAAACTTTTGTATATGATTTGTATGAACCATTTATGTAATATATATATGAAATTATTATTCAAGAAGCATATTATGTTTGTGCATTGCAATAGGTTATGTTTTAAGCATGTTTCGGCCAAAGCAGGGGAGGGGCTGCCTCCAGCCACTAGCGAGTGCTAGTGACTGGAGATTGCCAGTCTTCCTAGCTATCTCTAGCCACTGGCAAGTGCCAATGACTGGTGACCGCCAGTCCCCTAGCACAGACCTATTTATAAAAAAAAATTTCTTCTATACTTCATTAATTAATTGTTTCACTTACTTATTGATTTGTAATGTATTATGAGCAACGTTTGTGCATGGCATGTATTTATACTTATATTATAATTGAGTATATTCTTTGGGACACGTGTTTGGTTTTGTTAAGGCCACGTGTTGCGGGTCTCACATTTAGTAGTATCGAAACAGGGATTAGATTCTTTCGGGACATGAAAAGGTGTTACATTCATGGCATATCATGCATAAGTTAGAAATGACAAAGAGTGATGTGCGTTGTATATCTCAAGATGAAAGAACACTAAGCACCTCCTATTAACCCGGAAGAGTCATCTGAGTTCGTACATAGGCAAGTGCCTATGCATGCATTAGGTGAACAATCACAATCTCAGTCACAACCTCCTCCTCCATAAGCTCCTTACCCACTTTTCATGCAAAAGTTTGTGCAAGCCATAAGGGAGATGGCACAAAAACCGAATGAGAGTACCTTGATGAGAATTATGAGAAGATTAGAAAATAGGGTGCTAAAGCTTTTGCTGAGACCACTGACCCTACGGTAGCTAAAGAATGGTTGAGAAGTACTGAGAGAGTACTAGATCGATTCGAGTGCACCACTGAAAAGATGGTAAGCTATGCGGTGTCATTGTTTGAACAAGAAGCCTTGGACTGGTGGGATACAATACCGGGAAGCTAAAATGTGCAAATGATGATGACCTGGGTAAACTTCTTATGAGCATTTATAAATAAATATATGCCGGCTATATACAAAGATGCTCGAATTCCTCAACTTGAAGCAAAAAAAATTATCTGTAGCCAATTATAAAGTCCAATTTATAAGGTTATCAAAGTACGCACCTAAAGAGGTAGCTACTAATGAACTCAAAAGGAACAAATTTGAGAGGGGATTGAATCTTGAGATCCGAGAGAAGATAGTGGTGAAGCCACCCACATATAGAGATTTGTTGGAGACAACAATCAAAGCAGAAAAAATCATTCTGGAAAGGAATGCATTGGAAGTCAATAAGAAGAAGACTATTGGTGTGTTTACTTCTTCTTCATTTAGAACTAGGGGAGGATCATCTTTTAAAGGTTTGGGTTTCCAATAAAGCAGTTTCCGAGGAAGAGGGTCAATTCAACCTACTCAATCATCAAGGAGTGTTTCTAGTAGAGGATTTGAAAGACTTGTAAATCAAAGAGATAGAGGGAGAGATAGATCGATGAGCAGTGTATGTGCCTTTACATGCAACAAATGTGGAAGATTGCATTTTAGAGAGTGCTGAGGTTATCGAGTGATTGTATACTATTACTGTAGCTGATCGGGGCACATTATTAGAGATTGTCCAGTGAGGAAGAATGCTGAAGGACCTTAGATGACGGGATAAAGTTATACGGGAGAGAATAATCCTCATCTTAGTTGAGGAAGTGGTCGAGGAAAAGGGAGTAAAGTTGGTACTTTCACACCGATGGGATCAATTGGACTACAAAGCCAAGCTAGGGTGTATACCATCACGAGGCAAGAGGCTCTAGCTGCACTAAACGTGGTTACTGGTACATTTACGATCCTTAGTCATGCTGCATTTATTTTAATAAACCTTGGCTCCATATGTTCATTTATATCCTATGAGTTCACATTGAAAGTCTATGGTACTATTGAATCATTAGGATATAACATGTGTGTATCTATGCATGCTGAGGGTACAGTGCTTGTTAATATGGTGATTAGAGAGTGCCCTATAGAAGTAGAGGGTAGAACTTTATATACTGACTTAGTAGTGATCAATTTAGAAGAGTTTAATGTTATTCTAGGAATGAATTGGCTATCTAAGCATCATGTTATTGTAAACTGTTACACCAAAGAAGTAACTATTGAGACTTCGGGGCAAGAAAAGATAGTGTTAGTGGGAGAGAGGAAAATCATCCTTGCTTGTTTGATTTTTGCCACCATGGCTTTTCAACTAATTAAATATGGGTGTAAGGTATATTTGGCCAACATCATTGACATGTTAAAGGTTAGTCCGAGAGTGATAGATGTATTCGTCATTAGAGAATTTTCAGATGTACTTTTAGATGATTTACCAGGATTGCCACCACATAGAGAAGTGGATTTTAAAATTGAGACTGTACCAGGGGTAGCACTAATATCAATTACACCATATCGGATGGCAATATTAGAGCTGAAGGAATTGAAGAAATAATTAGAGGAACTGTTAGAAAAAGGATTTGTTAGACCGGGTATTTCTTCATGGGGAGCACCAGTATTATTTATGAAGAAAAAAGATGGAAGCATGAGATTGTGTATTGATTATAGGCAATTAAACAGAATCATAGTGAAGAATAAGTATCCTTTGCCTAGAATTGATGATTTACTTGACTAGCTCAAAGATGCTTCTATATTTTCAAAGATTGATCTGAGATCCAGCTATTGGGAACTTCAGGTAGTGGAAACTTCTATTCCCAAAACTTTATTTAGAATAAGATACGGGCACTATGAATTTTTTGTGATGCCTTTTGGGTTGACCAATGCGCTAGTAGCTTTTATGTCATTAATGAATAAGACTTTCCAGCCGCATTTAAATTAGTTTGTTATTATTTTTATTAATAACATACTCATCTATTCTCCATGTCGGGAAGAACATGAAAAGCATCTTTGAATAGCTTTACAGATTTTGTGGAAAAAGCAATTATATGCTAAATTTAGTAAATGCGAGTTTTGGATGGAAAAAATTGCATTTCTTGGACATATTGTGTTTAAGGAAGGAGTAAAGCCCGATCCATCAAAGATTAAAGCTGTCCAAGAATGGGAAATGCCTAAAAATATGACAAAAATTTAAAGTTTCTTAGGATTAGTAGGATATTATAGAAGGTTTGTGAAAGATTTTTCCACAGTTGCTAGACCTTTAACTACTCTATTAAAAAAGAATGTTTCTTTTTAATAGAATGAGAAATGCCAACGTAGTTTTGAGAGGTTGAAGGATTCCCTCACCACTACTCCTGTATTTGCTCTACCAACTAGAAATGGAGATTACATGGTATATATCGATGCAAGGATTAGGATGTGTGCTCATGCAAACTGGAAGGGTGATAGCCTATGAATCTAGGCAATTGGGACCACATGAGATGAACTACCTAACACATGATCTAGAGTTGGCTGCTATTATGCATGCACCAAAGACTTAGAGGCATTATCTTTATAGGGAGACATTTTCTATCTTCACTGACCATAAAAGTTTAAAGTATATCCCTACTCAGAAAGAACTGAACTTGAGGCAACGAAGATGGATAGAACTATTGAAAGATTATGATTGTACGATTGAGTACCACTATGGGAAAGCAAATGTGGTAGAGGATGCTTTGAGCTGGAAAAATGGTGGAATGTTCTACTAGAATAATTGGTTATAATGTGGCAATCTAGTGGCTTTGCGGGCAAGGAATGCTATACTTGAAATTGGGAAAGATCATATATTGGCTACCTTACAAGTTAGACCATCATTGAGAGATCAAATTCAGAGTGCTCAAATGGAAGACTTATATTTGAAGAAGATGAAAGAAAAAGTTAAAACCGGAACTAATTCTCAATTTGTAGTTGTGGAGGATGGTGTGTCGATGATGGAAGATCGTATGTGCATACCAGATACTTGAGAGTTAAGAAGGCAAATCATGAATGAAGCTCATTCTTCTCTTTATGCGATGCATCCGGGGAGTACTAAAATGTATTGGGACTTGAGGTCTTTTTATTGGTGGCCAATAATGAGGAAGGATGTAGCAGAGTTTGTTGCAAGATGTTTAATATGTCAGTAGGTAAAACCTGAACATCAAGCACCTGTAGAAAAATTACAACCTTTAAAGATTCTCAAATGGAAGTGGGAGAAGATTACAATGGATTTTGTTGTGGGGTTGCCACGAACTTTTCGAAAACACGATGCCTTATGGGTAATAGTAGATAGATTGACCAAATCAGCTCATTTCTTACCAGTTCAAACTAATGACTCTCTAAACAAATTACCTTCTTTGTATGTTTTAAAAATTGTGAGACTGCATGGAGTTCCTTTATCAATTATGTTTGACAGAGATCCTAGATTCACTTCACATTTTTGGGAAAGTTTGCAAAAGGCTTTGGGAACAAAATTGCATTTTAATACGGCTTTTCATCCTCAAACAGACTGGCAATCAAAGAGAACAATTCAGACACTAGAAGACATGATGAGAGATTGTGTACTTGAGTTTAAAGAAAACTCTAATGATCATTTATCGTTGATAGAGTTTGCAAACAACAACGGTTATCATTCCAGCATCGGAATGGCTCCTTACGAGACTTTATACAGGAGAAAATGCCGAAGCCCAATGTATTGGGATGTAGAGGGATTGAGACAACTAGAAGGGCCTGAATTGATTTAGGAAACGGTCGATAAAATACAAGTAGTGAAGAAATGTCTCATAGCGGCACAAGATCAAAAAAAGAGTTATGTAGACCAACATTGAAGAGAAATGGAATATCAAGTGGGAGAGAAGGTTTTCTTAAAGGTGTCGCCATGGAAAGGGGTTTTGAGATTTGGTAGACAAGGAAAATTAAGCCCGCGATACATTAGACCCTATGAGATTATAGAAAGAATCGGACCACTAGCATACAGATTAGCACTACCAGAAGAGTTATCTTTTATTCATAATATGTTTCATATGTCACTATTATAGCGGTACCGATCAGATCTGAGTCATATTATATAAGAGCTGGAGATAGAAGTTTTTGAGATGCTAACTTATGTGGAAGAACCAATAGAAATTCTGGATCGAAAAGTGAAGCAGCTGAGGAATAAGGAAATACCAATAGTGAATGTCAAATGGAGTCATCATTCTCCAAGAGAAGTAACGTGGGAAGTGGAGGAACATATGAGACAGAAATACCCATATTTATTTCTTAAAAGTGGTGAGTAATAAATTTTGAGGATGAAATTTTTATAAGGAGAGGAGAATTGTAACACCCGCATTTAGATGCACTGTTCATACATTATGTATTCTTGACATATAGAGTAAAGTCTTGGATTATGTTGAAGTATAGGGTATGTGCATATTAGTAGAGAAGGGCATAATTATTAAGAAAGTTTTAGAGTTATTTGTCAAAATAAAAAGTTATGGATTATTATATAATAATCCAAGTTTATTAAGGAGGTGTAGAGATTTTATGGTGATATTTATGTATATTTATTAAGAGTAAATGTATTATTTTATTTAAGTAAAAAATATTCATTTATGTAAGGAGACACATTAGGGGGCAAATGGTGGAATGTGATTGGTGTATTTTATATGTGTGTATGTTTGAGTTTGGTGTGTAGAGAATTTAGAAAGGAAGAGAAAAAGAGTGATCTTAGTGTATTTGAGATATTTTGATATTCTTTACTCATCTACCAAGGATTTTAGGGAGCTTTAAAAGGTCTAGAAGCTATTGGAGCATCATTTTGGTAAGCCATGTATTTATTTTGGTTAATTGAGTTAGGTTTTGTTGTTGTGAAATTCATGTTCTATTTTCTATGTGCATTAGTCTTATTTTTTTAATCATAACTTAATCTTTAGAGCTCTGATTTAAGCAAGGTTTAATGATCTAGAAACTTTAGAGTGTCCTCTATAATGTTGGCGTTTGAGTTTGAGCTGATTTTGCTGTTAACACTATCTAATTTGGCCCAACATTTTCTTGCTCATGCTGTCAGCTCTGTTTTGCCTGGATTAAATCAAAAATCTATAATTAATTCTATACAAGTCCAAATTGAGTAATTTTAATTAGAACTGTTAGTAGACTCATATTTCTAGTTTTAGTAGTATTTTTAAAATTTTTGGACTTGTGTGTGAATTATTTGGATACATTGAACCTTAAGTATGGAATTACATCTAGTGAGTTTGGTGCAAGTGTCATGTTTGCTCTGTGGTATTGATGTATGAATTATGTGTAGGAATTGATAAGGATATATAAGATACCAATCACTAGAAGAGCTTTGCTTTTGAAGGAGTTGAAGTACTTTTGTGTAAGTATATATATATATATATATATATATATATATGGCTTAGAGGATACCCAGACAGATAATCGTACACGGAAAGGAGTAGGAGAAGAATGAGCATAGTATAAAATAGCGCAGTTTTCTGATGTGCAAGATCCTACGAGAGGCAAGCACAGAGCATACTTAAATTTACATAAAATAAATTAAGCAAAGTTTGAAAACATAATTTTAATACCACCTTTTATTTATCAAAATATGGATACAAATTCTATCGATGGTTACAAGTATTTGGGTATAGGTGAAAGGAAACAAGAAGGTTTTCTTACAATGACTCTATACAAAGTTTGATTACAGAGCTAAATTTTCTCTATACCATTTCTCTCTGAAAATTGCAACCTCCTTCAACTGATGGCTAGAGGGTCTTCTTATAGGTGAGTAATAGAGCTGGAGCTGATAGAAGACAGGCTGGCCATTATGCTGATGAAGACTTTTTGAGCCCGCATTTGGTGGAAGCAGACTGATTGATGATCTGCATATGGAGTGGGGCCGAGCTTCACATGGGAGAGCTGAAGAATCCTTCATATGGGCGTGCTGAAGTTTGGTAAGAGGGCAGATAATATTATTTTAGTCTGCAGGCTTTTGCTTTTTACTTTTTTTTTAAGTCTTTACTTTTTACATTTACATTACTATAGGTAAATACAAAAGTAAATACAAATGGTATAGAATACAAATACAAATATAAATACAAGATACTAGAATCGCTGTTGCCAAAGTATTCATCTCCTAAGTCAATAATGGGCTCAGAAGAACTTGAACTACTTGAAGAATCTTCAAGTAAAGAGTCTTCAGGCTTGGAGGATCCTTATTTGGAAGAGGAAGTTCTGTTGTCCAGAAGTTATTGAATTGTCTGGTAGAATTCTTCTTCAATTTGAGCACCAGCTAGTTTGGGCATTACAAATGACTTCTGTGCCAGGAAAATTGTGGTCTCCTTTGGGCATGGAAGTAGATTATTTTGACTAGCCAGTTGTTGACCTTTTGTAGAGTGATCTTCTCTTTATATAGGAAAGCATCCCACCATTTGACTTTGTATCTTCTGATGAGGATAGTTTAACCATCTTTTTGCATGCTGTAACTGAAATACCACACACAAACCCATGGTAAAAAGAACTTCGTGCAAAAAATGAGAAAAGGACTAAATCTTTTTTCATTTGCTAAAGGTTGGTAATGTTGTTTGAAGAGGTCAAAGCAAGGTTTGACATATGGGACGAGTGTTTTAGGTATGTTCCCAAAATAAGTCCACTATTGAATGAACCAGGCGAGAAGTTTGGAGGTTTGAAATTTTCTATCGAAAAAGAAGAGCCAGAAGTGGCTAGAACTATTATTTTGGATAAAGAATGTATTGTACCAGGCCTGTTGATAGTCCCAGTAGTTAAATAATTGGCAATGGGTAACTCGGGTATCAAGGCTTGGTGGAAAAGGTTTGAACCTGTGTAATTCAGAACCCCATTCTGTTGGATGAATGACTTTTTGAATGGTCTAGGTTGAGTATGAGGGATGAGGGTTTTTATCATCCTTTTTAAAGTATTTGAATTTGGCAGAGCCAGTAATTTTTAAAATGGCTTGATAAAAACTTTAAAGTTTTGTTAAATCCTAAGGTTTATAAAACCAATTTTTAAGAATAGTTTGGAAATTGCCTTGGAGGGTTTCGATCAAAAAATCCATCCTCCATGGTCAGAATGTTTTGAAAATGCATTTTTTCCAAATACTCAGATTTTGATCTCAAAACTTATTTTTCTTTTAAAACAATTTGAGAAAAAACTGGTTTGGAAATCATTTGAGATGCATTTTTTGCAGAAATCTCCATCTCTGGGATTTGTAAAACTTCTTTACCTTTTCCCGCTCTTTTTAAAAATTGAGAATCGGCAGAGATTTGAGCTGAAGCTGTTTGGGCCGAGGGCTGAGAGGCCTGCAACATTGATTGAAGAGTCTGGAAGAGCTCTGGAGACTGGGTCAGTTGTTCAACCCATGTTTGAATTTAGGCCTGCTTATGGGCCTTAGCTTTTTGATCTTCTTGGACCATATCCATCCAGGATTTGATGGGTTGGGCTAAAGATGGTTTAAGAAGTTTTTAAGCCATGGTATGGGCTAGTGTTTGGGCTTTTTAGGCCAGTGTTTGTTTTGGTGTTTGGGCTTTTTCTTTGCTAGAGTTTTCAGGGCCTTTGCCCTTATCTTTCTTCTTCTTTCTGGGCATTAGGACCTGTTTTGTAGGAATTCCCTCGTCAAAAAGTCAAGAACTAAATTTGTATCTCCTTTTATATATTTAATTTCAAAATCAAATATTAAAATGATGGCTTGCCATCGGGCAAAAATTTGTTTGGAAGCAATATTTTGAACATCTTTTTGTAAAACTTCTTTTGCTGATTTGCAATCAATTCCTAAAAGAAAATTTTTTTGTTTAAAAGATCACTTTAAAATTTGAAAATACATAAAACAATTGAAAGAATTTCTTTTTTTAATCGTGGAGTAATTCTTTTGACAGTCATTCCAATGTGCATATGTGAATTGGACTATGCATTCCCGCCCATTTTGAACTTGTTTTAAAATTCCTCCATATCCCAAATTAGATGCATCAGTTTCGACAATTTTAAAAGCAGATGGATCAGCAATATGCAAACATAGAATTTCTAAAACTTATTTTTTAATTTGTCTAACAATGTCAGTGTGATGATCAGACTATGCAACTGGATGCTACTTTAGTCTATCATGCAATGACTTTGCAAGACGATTGATGTTTGGACAAAAATCTAAAATATAATTCAAACTTCCTACAAATCTTTTTAATTAGGAGTTCAACAATGGCCTTATTCATACTACCAGTTTGGGTCTTATAGGCATTTGCTGCAATTGTCATCTATTGCAAGAGACCTAACACTTGGTATTCACTCATACCATCTATGTTTCATTCATAAATAGATGAAGCATTAAAATGAGAGTGTGGGTAGACATCAGGTTGTCTAACAATGTCAGGTGCCATCGCCACACTTCTCAAAATGATTGACCAATCCAACCTATTGATACGAGGTTGACTTGGCTGGTCATTCAGCTTTTGAAAACTAGTTTAAAAGTCATTTTGACTTTGAAAACCAATTTCAGTTTGAAAACCATTTTGACTCTCTTCTTCAGAAGAGTTATCAGTGATATCAGTTGCACTGATACCTCTTGAAGGAGGAGTTTCAGGGACAACTTGAGATGTATCAGTTGAGCTAGAAGCTTATTCAATTCTACTCAGTTGATCACGAATTGCCTGTGCAAATTCAAGTTTGCTTGTTGGAAGTTGTTGTTGGCTCTATTTTGAAACTTGAAATGGTTTAAAAATAGGATTTTTAAGTTTCTGTTCTAGAAGTTTGATAGACTCAGAAGACTTTGGAGCAAAATGATGTAAAATAGTTGGTTGTTGAATTTGAGTTTCAATTTTGGTTAACTGTTTTCCAATCGTTTGAAGATGAATGTTTGAAAAATTGCTTTGCAAAACAACATGTTTTAAATTTTTTGAATCATCATTATCTTATGGAAGTTTGAATGGAGCTATTGGAATTTTCGAATTACCATGAGAAATGGTTATGTTCCTCAATGGTGGATATTCAGATTGGACTATCTGATCATCTACCTTCCATTCAAGCTTTTTATTTCTCATCGTAACTGGATTAACAGTCTTATTTGATTTAGTTTTTGATTTTTTAAAAGGATATGCAATTTTATTTTGATGTACATAAAACATTTCAAAGCAATAAAAAAACTTCATTTGAACTCTGTATTCATTACAAAATTCGTAATATTTTTCCTGAATTTCATCTTTAATTTCTAGAAAGTTTGAAAAGAACCAAATTTGTTTTGACTCGTTCTTTTTAGAATAAAAATTCTTTTGAAGAAGAGTTTTATCAATTTGAAATTCGTTTTCCAAAACACTGATTTTTGCAGCTATATTTTAGGTAATGGCAGAAGGTGTTTTGTCTTCTTCTGTGTTTTGGTTTTGGCTATCATAGATAAGTCTTAGTATGGATGCCTGATAGTCAACATTTTATAGTGAGGAGCTAGGTATTTCAGAAGTTGAGAACCTTGGCTGAACACGTGTTTGGATCTATTGATCGTTTAGGTAAGGAGTGCGAGTATAGATGACTGAAGGAAATTGTGAGGCTTTTCCCATCAATTGTTGAAGAGGTAGAGACTTCATCAGAAAATCAAGAACTGGCTGATCTTCTATCGAAAGATAGTTTAACTCTTCCATCCGAGAACTGGATAATGTTTCTCAGGTTTGTATTTGGCTCAGATCTTTAGGTGACTGAGGTTGGGTGGCTCCTTCTAAGATCCATTCTTTAGGTAAGGTGACATCTTTCCACTGAATGGTTCTAGGTATGACAACATTAGATTTGGATAAATCTATTTGTAGAAGGATGGTTTTGCCTTTTGGTGAGTGTTTGAGGTGTTTGGTTGCGAAAGCAGAAACCATTGCTTTGTAATGAACTCGAAACATTAATGCAATAGGAATTGACCTAGAAAGCATTTTATAGTTATGAGTTTTGATTTGTAAAACAATGCTCTTTAAAATATTTTTATCATTTAAAGAGACTGTTATGTTTGGATAGCAGCTGAAACTCACTGGTCCTTTGTTAAGACTGGATGTCTCCATTTCTAACAAAGAATCAAAGAAGTTTACGAACCTAGCATCCCTCAGGACTGCTAAGATCGATGTATTTAGACCTTCCCTGGTAAGAGGTTTTATTCCTACCTGAACAAGGCCTATGTGTATGTATTTGTAGGAATGTTCTTTATGTTTTTTGTAAAGATTTCGAAGAAAGAAGTTATATTTCTTCAAAAGGTTTGGAAAATTGTATGTCCTTTTCTTCTGTTTTGATTGTAAAATTATTTTTCAGAAAAGAGAGTTTAAATGATTCGTAAATCTATTTTTTCTGAATCTTGGGAATTTCCCAGTCATCCATATATTTGGAAAAAATTTCGATAATCAGTTCATCAGAACTAACTACTCATTTGGACTCTATCGAGTCAGAAGTAGAAGAGTTTAAAAAAAATTGATTTCTACAGAAAATATTTTCTAAATTCATTCTGAAAATTAGAATATTAAAACTTTGAATTGAATAGGAAAATGGCCACCAGCTTTACTGCCCTACAGCTTAACCTGGCAAAACGGGTCTGACTACTATACCAATACCTCTCACTGTTCAATTCAGGGCTTTACTGTTATTCACCCCCAAAAATGAATTTTGAATAGTTTAAAGCAGAAAACAAGCTCAATTTGGCTCTGATACCATGAGGAGACAGGATCAAAAACAAGATAGTTTGACATGTTGTTCAATAGAGTTTGGAAATATCAAAACATCGTCAATATAAACAACACAGAAGTTTGAGTATGGATTGAAAATGTCATTCATGATTCTTTGAAATTCAGAAGGAGCAGTTTTCAAACCAAATGGCATAACATTCCACTCATATTGACCAAAGGGGACTGTAAAAGCAGTTTTATACCGATCTTTTGGATGTATTTGAATTTGCCAAAAACCAAGTTTCATATCAAACTTTGAAAAAATTAAAGTAGAATGAAGTTTTTGAAGCAAATCCTTTTTATTTGGAATTGGATAACGAATCCATTTCAAAGCAGTATTAAGAGGTTTGTAATTGATCACGAGTCTGGGAGTACCTCTTTCTATTTCACTATTTTTATTGACATATAAAGTAGCACAAGACCATGGTGATCGAGATTTTGAAGTCAGACCTTTTGACTATAAATCTTGAATTTTTCCCTATAATATTTTTTTAGGATTTCGTTCATTTGAATTGGTCAAGCCTTTGTTGGAATCTGATGTTCATCAAAATCATTTTTGTA
>CATIWO010168481.1:0-22517 GCA_949673435.1 Macaranga tanarius
CTAAGCATGGGGCCTACTACTTCATCACCTTCATAAATGACTATTCTAGATATAGTCTCATCTATTTGATATCCCACAACTCCGAAGCCTTGAGTTGCTTCAAGACTTTTATGAATATGGTGGGAAATCAATTATATAAAAGGATTAAAGCCTTGAGAACTGACTGTGGTCGTGAATATCTTTCTGAAGAATTCAAGACTTTATGTGATGAAAAAGGAATTGAGTATTAGTTGTCTATTCCTAGATCTACTCAACAGAATAGAGTTGCTGAAAGAAGAAATAGGACTCTTCTTGATATGGTTAGATCTATGATGGCACAAGCAAATTTGCCAATTTGCTATTGGAGAGATGCATTGCTTACTGCCACTTATGTTCTAAACTGTGTGCCCTCTAAGTTTGTTACTACTACTCCGTATGAGTTATGGACTGGTCAAAAACCCAACCTAAGCCATTTGAGACCTTGGGGTTGTGCTGTTTATGTTCATAATACCTCTAGTAAATATGGAAAATTGGGTCCAAGAGGTAAGAAGAGTATCTTTGTAAGATATCCTGAAGTGTCAAAAGGATACATTTTCATAGGTGGGTATGAAAATGGCACAGTGACAAAATTTGAATCACGAAACGTCGTATTCATTGAGAATGAATATTCTAAGTTGGGTGATGTAGATCAAGACTATACTCTCTATGAGACCCAAGAAATGGACACTCAAAAATCACTCCATTCTAGTAGGAGAAATCTATAAGAAGAAGATAATGGTCTTTTACCTCCAAATGAACTGAATGTTCATGATCTTGAATTAAGTGGGAGTATGATTCCTGAATCTAGTGGGAGTATAGAACTTAAACCAAGTGGGAGCATTCCGAATTATAATGAATATATGAGACATGTTTATCAAGATTCTGAATTGCGAAGATCATAAAGAAAGAGTGATATACCTAAAAGATATCAATCTGATAGTATGAGTCAAGCTCTTTTAATTAACCTACAAGAAGATTATGAGCCAAGAAATGTGTCTGAAGCTCTTTTATGTCTAGCCAAAGGAGAATGAATTAAATCAATGGAAGAAAAAATAGCATCCATGAGATCAAATCATGTTTAGAAATTGGTTGATCTACCAAAATAATGCAAAGCAATTGGGAATAAGTGGGTTCTCAAGATCAAGCGAAAGGCTAATGGAAGTATCGAAAGATACAAGGCTCGCCTAGTAGCAAAGGGTTACATATAAGAAGAAGAGATTGACTATAAAGAGACTTTCTCTCCTGTTGTGAGATTTACGTCCATAAGATTAATTCTGGTTATAGTGGTAAATTTAGACCTAGAGCTACATCAAATGAATGTAAAGACTACTTTTCTTAATAGAGAATTGGATGAAGAAATCTATATGCAACAATCAGTAAGTTTCGAATAAAAAAGCAGCAAATAAAAGATTTACAGATTGTTGAGATCAATCTATGGCCTTAAACAGTCTTCTAGACAGTGGTATGTTCTATTTCATAATGCAGTTATTTCAAATAATTTTATTATGATAGACGAAGATCACTATATCTATTCTAAAAGCTATGAAAGTAAATTTGTTATTATGACATTATATGTTGATGACATACTTAATGCTGGAAATAATATCGAATACCTTAAGGACATCAAAAGTTGGTTGTCGTCTAATTTTGAAATAAAAGATATGGGTGATGCAGTGTATATTCTTGGAGTTAAGATTTCAAGAGACCGTTCGAGAAGGTTGTTGTCTCTTTCTCAAGAGACATATGTCAACAAAGTCCTTAAAAGGTTTAATATGCAAAGTTGCAAACCCATAAGTAATCCTATAGCTAAGGGAGAGACTCTTAGTAAGAGAATGTATCCCCAAACACAACAAGAGTTTGAACATATGAAGAATGTTCCCTATGCAAGCGCCATTGGAAGTCTTATGTATGCGATGTTGTGTACAAAATCTGATATGTACTATGATGTTGGGATAGTAATTAGATATCAATCCAACCCAGGCGAAGCACATTGGAAGGTAGTTAAGAGGATTTTAAGATACTTAAAAGGTACTGTAGACTACTTATTATGTTATCAGGTAAAAGATTTACAATTGAGAGGATACACAGAACCTGTGACAATCATGAGTGATAGTCAATCGTCAATAACTTATACTAAGGATCCCAAGTTCCATAGTAAGACTAAGCACATTGACATCAAGTATCATTATATTAAAAATATGGTTGCACAAGGAGAGGTGAATTTAAAGTACATTTCTACGCATGATATGATAGCAGATCCTTTGACAAAAGCTGTCACTAAAGATGTATTTGAGAGGCATATTAAATATTTTGGTTTGCGTAGATTTTAAATTGTACTTTGCTTATCATGTAATTTGAACATGATTTGCTATATATTTATTTTCAATAAATATGTAGATGTTCATTTGGCAATACACAATGTGTTAGTATTAAATGTATGTGATATTTAAAGCATGTTGGATAGAGAAGTAACCCACTTACATGGGTGTTTACCCTAATTTTGTTAAATGTGTTTAACAAAAATTAGGATGAGGCAGTATTATAAATAGATAAGGGAGTTACGAGAGCCCGTTTAATATATATATGTCGTCTTGCTTAAGTATTAGATGAGTTCTAATTTAAGTACGAGATAAAATCTTATATTTCATTACATGATTTGTAAGTAGATTTATGTAATCTTTAAAAAGAGAATTAAAGAAAATTCTTCTTGATTCTATTTTTAATCGCCAGAAGCAACCTCTATTAAGTATTAAAGTTTTGGTGTTGAGATACACCTAAATGTGTAGCTTCTGTATGGTGTTAAACATATGATTATAATCATTTTGAAATATGCGCTCTTTTTGAAGAAAAGAATGAACACCATAACACATGATTCATACTATGCATGCGAAAGTCGACCGGAGATGGGAAGTTATAAAAATAATCAAATGATCTTAACCTTCCCTAGTGTGAGACCCGTTCCATAAAATCCATAAACTTATGGTTTTTGGAAACCTACCCTTAAGACCTAGGGTATATTTCTAAAGTATGTTTTGATGTGGCTGTTTTAGAAGAATCTCTGAAAGGTCATGTGAGATACGGCCTAGAGAAATTGACTGGATAAGCGAGTTAAACCATATGATAGGAATAGTGCATGAGGGGAAGATTACTGATAGACTACTTTTAATATTTCTATTATTCACCGGCTAGCCTATTATGAGTACCATAAATGGTACCTACATGATAGTGGACATAGAATATTGCTAAGAGATCAAGAGGTAGCAGTGAATGTAAAGAAGTAATCTGGGGTAAGGCATATGTCAAGATATAGAATCTACTATCGAGACGCTATATATCTCTAACAAGTGTATAGCATAAGTGCTCTCATTATATGTTGGTCCCACTATCAATTTATCAGTATAAATGGGATGAAAACTGAATATGTTCAGTCATGTGCGAGTGGGAGATATTGGATAATATACACCCATGACTTAATCTGTTTAAGTTTTGAATTGGGTGTAAAAGACTCCTAATAGAAGTCTACTTTAAACTCTTTTAATGAGTATAAGTTTTATGCTTTGTACGTAACATAACCCAAATACCTATATTACAATTGACAGAGAATACATAGAATTTTCTCTCTCTCTACACACCAAAAATACTCTGTGTCTTTTTATCCCATTCTTGTTCATCCCAATGATACTTAGATTGTGAATATAATAGCATTTGCTCTTGTAGTCAAGACTTCGATCAATATATTTACTACGGTTTTCACTGCAGGAGAAAAGGATCAGTAATCTACATGTCTTTGTGATTTATTATTCCTCCCTCTTTTCCTTTCATCAATCGTAATAAAATTTTCAATTCTACAATATTATAACTGATGACATTTTAAATAAATTACACATTTAATATCATATTAAGTATTATTACAATTTTACACTTTTCATACGCTAAAAATAAGTTATAAAGGTTTCATCTTTCTAAATAACTAAAAAAATTTTATGTTCTAATTATTTGAATTTTAATTATCATAACTAAAAATTATAAAAATTCAATATTTTTAATTTTTTTATGTATTTAAAACTTTTAAAAAAATTTGCAATTCCACAACATGGCAAATAATGCTTTTTTTATATAAGTTATCCATCAAACATCATATTAAATATTCATTATAATTTTAAACTATTTATATAATAAAATAGCAATAATAAATGTATAAATATAATATTCTTTATATAATTAAACGCAAAAATATAAATTAATGATAGTACTAAACACTCCAAACAAAAGAGAACAAAATGTATCAAAATAATAAAAATCATATACATCAACAATCATGTGAAATTATGGTGACAATACTAATCAATCTTGCACAAAAGTATGTCCAATCATTTCTATCAATGTCTATGAGGAATATATCTTTCAATAACTCTGACCAACTTTACATATTTTATTTTATTATAATTTCACTATTTCAAATATTCTTATTATTTTTTAATAGCATATTCATTTCGTAGTTCAAACTCTACTACAAACTTACAAATCAACAAGTTCTGACTTCTGAAACATATAATCATTCATTTTTATTAAAATCACTTATCATTATTTCATTAAGAAAATTAGTTCATACAATTCAACATTGTTCGAGTGCCAAACTAGTTATAAATAAGAAAATGCAAAAATTTTCATTTATCAAGTATGAGTTTATATGACAACTAATTAATTAATACTTCTAAATACATATAGTTTAAATATACTTTAAATATTTATTTTGTTTCATTTTATTACCAAAAATTTTTCTGTTGCTAAAGTTTTTTAAAACTTTTCATTAGGTAATTAAAAAGATTACATCATGATAATATGATTATTGATCAGTATATTGCAGAATACCTATCCTAACTATCCTTATAAATAGACTAGGCTAATTTTATTAGTAATTACCTAATTTCATATTTTATTTTAAATTGGTTCCTAATTTTTAATTTTTATCCTTTAATTTGTATGTTTATTTCACATAGAAGTCACTTGGTAATATTCAATTAATTTTTTACAGCATGACAATTAACAATTGAATATTTCAAAAGTATGTCATATCTTTGCATTTTTATCAGTAATGACGATTAATTGCAAAGATAATCACATAATTTCACATTTTATTTTTAATTCCACACCTTATTTCACATTGATTTCTGATTTTAACTTTTTTCAGTACTTTAATTTCTACTTTCATTTCATTTAGATGTCATATGGCATTATGGCAACTTTCAATCAACTTAATTCTGAATTATTGTTGATTGTTGTCTTAATAGCTTTAACACTTTCTAAATGTTTTAATACAAAATTAAAAAATCTCATTCATTCAATATTTACAAAAATAAAATATCTTTTTAACTTTTGGATTTATTTTTATTTTCTTTTATTTGATAATCAACTTATATTGTTATTATTTTACTGATTTTTTATAATATATGGTAAACTAGATAATAATTGATTTTGATAATTATAATACTACTTCTCATTTTTTTTTAATAATCATTTTGATTAAGAATTGTCTAGTGATCTTTTTTACATAAATGGGATAACCTAAACATAAGAACTAAGTACTGTTTGAAGCAGTGTGGAGCTAAACTTGCATCTCCAAACTAAGGATAAATTATATTTTCCTCTCTATATTTTGTCAAATTACACTACTTCATCCCTAACATTTACTTTTTTTAGCACTAATTAGTCATTCTGTAGGGATGAAGTAGTATAATAAAAAGCAAATGTCAGGGATGAATAAGTATTTTTTTCAAATGTCAAGGATGAAATAGTGTAATGTGACAAAACACAGGGGGGAAATGTAATTTACCCCCAAACTAATTAACTATTTCAAATCTAAAAGATGAAAAGAAAAGTATTGAATTCCTATAGGAATTTTATAGCCATACTTAACTAGCCGACCAAAATGGTCATAGTGGACCCTCAACTATGGGCCAAAGTTGGCATTGGACCCTCATATTTTTTTGTTCCCAAATGGAACTTTATTTGTCAAATTTGACCTAAATAAGACTTTACTTCAACAAAATCTTAATTGATGTTAAAATAAGTTGAGCTGAAATTTTTTAGGGATCCACTGGCATGTAAAGATCACTTTTTTGGCGGACTCAAACAGTTTCGTCTCCAATCTAACACCTCTCTCTTCTGCGACATATTACCAGTTCTAAGCAAGTCCTACTATGAAAAAATCTTCTGCTCCTCTCCTCATTGATTCATTAGCAGTTCTAACACAAGCCCCACTATGTAAATATAATTCTTTAACACAATATTCTCTTATTATAGTGAACTAATGGAAACCAATATAAATACATTATACTCACCATCAATTAGAATTAAAGCTCTTTTTCTAAATAATCATTTTAAGCAATGATAAACTTACTATAATTAACAATTTCTCTATTATACAGGAAAAATTGAACCTATAAAATAAAAAAATCTAAAATAATAAAAAAAGAAATTTCATTGATTTATTTAGTAATGGTTAAACATATGAGGAAGGGCATTTTTTAAAACATCTTAAAGGAGAACTACTAAGCTAGGGACTCTGTTACTGCTGTTACAATTCAATAGCAGAAGAACCAACTTGAATGTTGATGAAATGTTCTCCCTAAGAGAAGACAATTCAATTACATATAAAGGTGTTAGATCAAAATTGGGCTATCATTGGCGATTGTTTGTATCTAATGTTGTGTATAGGAGGAGGATGAATTTGGTTAGAATAAGAAAAAGACTTCAAAGGAGTAATAGTGATCTTATCAAAGAAGAAGAAGAAATGGCACACTTTTGGATTAATAGAAGGTAATTACTTCTTGTATTAATAATAAATGCAAAGTTTAGATGTGTGTGTGGAATTGATCTATTGATTATTGAGAGAATTGTAGAAGAAGAAAGGAATGAGATGATAACGAAATGGCTAGGAATTGAATGGTATTTTTGATTTGTTGCAAAGATTTGAAAAAAAAAATTAAGGTTGATTGTTTATTAATAGCATTAATTTAGGTTTCACACAGAGAGAGAAGAAGCATAATATAGGAAGTGTGTTGTTGAGTTAAAGAAAAAAAAAATGGGTCCCATAAAAATGCCACCTCATCTTATTTTAATGTTAATTAAAGTTTTTGTTAGAGTAGGGTAATATTTGAGTTGAATTTAATAAATAAAGTTCCGATTTTTGGCCCATAGTTAAGGGTCCAATTTGGCCCTTTGGCCCTTAGCTGGCGAGTCTGACATGTATTTAATTTCCTTGGAATATAAAGAATTTTGATCTCTCAATCTCTAACAAGCATCTCCATTTTCTTTGTTATATCATCTCTCTTTTTTCATAGGTGATTTTCTTTAGTAGTTTTATGGGTGGGTTTTAGCCATTTTTTGATTAAAAATCATCATTTCTTTCTTTTAGTCTATAAATAACATGGATTTAAGATCTAATCTTCAATCCTTCATGTATTTCCTTATGTTACTAGTGGAATTTGGTATAGATTAATAGATCTAATGGTTTTTTCAATAATATATTTTTTATGATCTTTTGATCTCTTCCAGTAGCCAACAACTAAAGTTTGGTTTAAATCTTGGTTAATCTAAACTTGCTGATTTAGGCTCATCCCTCCCAGTTATATAACTTGATCCTATGAAGCACCAACACTCAAATAAATAGTCGTGTCTCGTGTTAGAAATATTTTTAACACCAAAACATTTTGAAACTTGTTGGAAATATTTTGGAGAAGTTTCTGAAAAATAAAAAGTTTTAGAGCCATTTTTTTTTAAAAAAAAATAAGGACGTGTATGTATTTAGTTTTATTCCTTAATAACCTAATAACTAAATTCAATCTTTAGAATATTTCATCAGCTATTCCTCCTCAATTATTCAAAAAAAAAAGATATTTTATTTCAATACCCTACCAATTCATAAAAACCTTCTTAGATCACAATTCCAGCTTACCACTAACATTTCATCTTAGACAAAAACATATAGTTCATAAAAGTTTGTACCCTATGCATGTATCTCTATTAACTTAACTTTTTTTCTTTAAAGATAATATGCTATATACATATAATATTGTGTTTTAGGGCCAAAATTTCTTTGAATTTTTTGTCATTTATAAAGGGAGCCATTTTAGTTGGGACCTTATATTTCAATAGATTTATATTATTGTAAATGTGTTTTCTTTACCCTTTTCTTATATGATATCTATCTCAGTAATCTAATTTAGATATATTTATAAACTTACTCAAAATTGATTAGTGTTTTTTATTTTGAATTGATTTTTGGGATAAATACAATTTTATAACATGTAGTTTTACATTTTGCCAAAACTAGTTATGTATTTTGTTCACATTTAAATACTCTATGTTTCATATTTTTTTACACTTTAATATCCTTCTAACTAATACTATCATTATTTTATGAGAAAGTTTTAATAATATTAAATTTCAATTATATATTTATTCTATATATGATGTATGATCAATCTAACTAATTAGTTATTTTTAAAAATATTATAAATTATTTTAAAAATTATTTTTTTATTCATAATAAAATTAAAAATATATATAAACTTGATTTGTTGTAAGTTTATTGTAGTTAGTTGAATAATACATTGATATGTCCCACTAGTTATCTAACAACTAGGATCTGTAATAATCTATTGGGATCATTGTCCAAGGATCTATCTAAAATAAACTAAAGGAATTAGCAACACTAGCTATCTAACAACTAGTACCTCTAATTATCAGGGTTGAATTTGCAACACTAGCTATCTAACAACTAGTACCTCTAATTATCAGGGTTGAATTTGCAACACGCTCGAAGTAAATTTGGATTTAGCTCTCGCAAGAACTCAAGAAAATTCAATTAAGAATTTGAATCAAATCAATCAACTATATTAATAATATAGACTTATAATCCCAAACCTAAACTAATTCTAAAAGAAACAACTCTTTAGTAATAAACAATGATATTCCTAATTAAACACAAATTCTAATTAGTAAAGAAAACATAAAAAAAATTCTAATTAGACAAAAATAAGTCATCGATATACGGGCGTGTCTTAATAGGCACATGGGCGTGTATAAGCTCTGAGAATTTTAGCATACTTGACAGACTCCAACACGGCTTGGCACACGGTCTGAACTTATTTATACATAGGCGTGTTTCGATGTCTCTTTAGAAATCCGACAACTACACAGCTTTCTATACGGGCGCATCATCTGACCGTATATCATGTAGATGACACTTCAAAAAAAAGCACAGGTGTGTATAATAACACAGCCTTTGGACACAGGCGTGTACGGACCCGTGTCTATTTCAGGATAATTCACGAACATTGAACACGGTCGTGTAAAAATATACACGGGCATGTTTCAGCCTGATCACAACTAAGTAAATTGATTAACTTAGTTTCTTCATCTCCTTTTTGCTCTATAGACTCGAGACACTTTTACACAAGCTCTTTAGCAGTATCTTTCATCCTTTTAGCTCGGGATCTCGTGATTGGCCCTCCATCATAATTCAAAAGATTTGAATTGGATCTTATGTCCATATGCATTACTCCCCCCTTCCTCAAAAAGATTCACCCTCAAATCATCACCTTCAAAATCAAAAGGAAGAAGATCAGATACATTAAAGGTTACAAAAACATTATACTCACCTAGGAGATCTAATTTGTAGGCATTGTTATTGACCCTTGCCATAACTTAAAATGTTCCATCTCCTCTAAGATGTAACTTAGATTTCCTTTGAGTAGGACACCTCTCCTTGTGCAAATGCAACCTAACCCAATCTCCAGGCTCAAAAATCAACTGTTTGTGTCCTTTATTCCTTTGATTCACCACTTTTTTGCCTTTCAATATTTTGCCTTACCTTTTCATATAAATTACGCACAAAATCTGCGTTTTAAACACCATCTAAATAAACTTGCTCACTCATAGGCAAAGGTGATAGATCCAATGGTGTTACAGGATTAAAACCATACATAATTTCAAAAGGCGAATAATGTGTAGATGAATGCACAACCCTATTATATGAAAATTCTACATGAGGTAAAATCTCATCCCAAGATTTTATATTCTTCTTAATTATAGCACGCATGAGTTGTTCTAAGGTCCTATTCATAACTTCGGTTTGACTATCGGTTTGTGGATGATATGCAGTACTAAACAATAACTTAGTTCCCAATTTCACCCACAAAGTCTTCCAAAAGTAGGACAAAAACTTAGTATCCCTATCACTCATAATAGTTTTAGGTATACCATGCAAACGCACTATATTCTTAAAGAACAAATCAGTAATATGCGATGCATCATCGGTTTTATGACATAGAATAAAATGTGCCATCTTAGAAAACCTATCAACAACCACATATATACTATCATTACCACGCCTAGTCCTAAGTAGTCCAAGTATAAAATCTATAGATATATCTACCCAAGGTGATTGTGGAATAGGCAATAGTGTATACAAACCATGCGGATGCACCTTAGACTTAGCTTGCAAACATATAATACAATTAGCATAATACTTAGATACATCAGATTTCATATTAGGCCAAAAGAAGTGCTCATGTAAAACATATAATGTCTTAGTTATGCCAAAGTGTCCCATCAAACCTCCCTCATGTGCCTTTTTAATCAACAATAAATGCAATGAACATTTAGGCATACAAAGTTACATTAAAAGAAATAAATACCCATCATGCCTATAAAATTTGTCAAAGGCAATTGTTTCACATTCATTATATACATTGCTAAAATCAAGATCATATGCATATAATTTCTTAATATGCTTAAAACCAAGCAATTTAGCATCCAAAGTGTCAAATAAAATGTACCTCCTTGACAATGCATCAGCCACAATATTTTTCTTACCTTATTTGTATTTGATAACATAAGGAAAAGACTCAAAAAACTTACTCTGCTTAGCATGTCTCTTGTTGAGCTTATTCTATCCCTTCAAATACTTTAAACTCTCATGGTCGGTATGGATAACAAACTCCTTAGACAGTAGGTAATGTTGCCATGTTTCCAATGCCCTTACCAAGGCATACATCTCCTTATCATATGTCGGGTAGTTAAATACTGTGCCACTTAATTTGTCACTGAAATATGTAATTGGCTTACCCTCTTACATTAAAACAGCTTCAATTCCCACACTAGAAGCATCATATTTAATCTCAAATATTTTATCAAAATTAGGCAAAATAAGAATAGGTGCAGAAATTAATTTAGATTTCAGCATGTTAAAAGCATCCTCTTATTCCTTTCCCCACCTAAATCCAACATTCTTTTTAATTATCATGCATAAAACGTCGATAAAAACTAGCTAAGCCATGGAAAATATGAATATCCCCTACATTTCTAGGTTTAGGTCAAGTTTCAATAGCCTTAACCTTCTCGTGATCAACCTCTATACCATGCTCACTAATAACATATCCTAAAAATATAACTTTCGGCACACAAATGAACATTTAGCAAGCTTAGCATACAACTTTTGTGATTGTAAAACACTAAAAATTGATTTAATATGCATAATATGGTCCTCTAGTGATTATTATATAAAAGTATATTATCAAAATAGACAACAACAAACTTACCTATAAATTCCCTCAAAATATGGTTCATTAAACGTATAAATGTACTAGGAGCATTAGTTAAACCAAATAGCATAACTAATCACTCATATAACCTGTATTTTATTTTAAAGGTAGTTTTCCATTCATCACCAATGTTCATTCTAATTTGATGATACCAGTCATTAAATCAATTTTAGAAAATATACATGTACCATGTAATTCATCTAACATGTCATCTAAATGAAGTATAGAATGGCGATACTTTACAGTGATTTTATTGATGGTGCGACAGTCAATACATATATGCCATGTTCTATCATTTTTAGGCACTAGTAGCATGGGTACAGCACATGGGCTCATACTTTTCCTAATCAACCCTTTAGACAATAACTCATCCACTTGTCTTTGTAATTCCTTTATGTATTTGGAATTACTCCTATAGGCTGGCCTATTCAGAATTTGTGCTCCAAAAATAAAATTAATTTAATGTTTTATCCCTCTTAATGGTGGCAAACCATCAGGTATAGACTCGAGAAATAAATCCTCAAATTCCTACAACAACACTTAAAAAGAACTAGGTAGAGAAGAGAGAATTGGGTTAGTATTAAAAGCTAAACATGCACCCTTAAATACTAATAGTATCATAGGTTACTTGCTTAGACAAGCCTTTCTAATCTCACCCTCTCTTATAAAGAAATTACCTTTTACCTCTTTTTTTTACCACTCTTTGCTCACTATTCTCTTCTCTTACATGCAAAATCTCATTATTTTTACTCTCTCTGTGCATCCCCTCTATTTTCTCTCCTTTTTCCTCTCTTTCCTTATGCCTCCCATGGCTTTTCTCATAACTCTCCTTTTGCTGGTACACCTTTTATTTTTCATGTGCACATTCACTTAAAATTTTCTGATCTTCATACACTTCCTTAGGCAACATAGGTAGCAAATTGATAGTCCTACCATTCATCTTAAATAAATATTTATTAGTAAAACCATCATGTATGACTCGCCTATCAAATTGCTATGGACATCCTAATAATACGTGACTAGCTTGCATAGGAACTATATCACATAATACCTCATCATAATAACACCCAATAGAGAATGTAATCAATGCTTGCCTAGTGACTGTAATATTCCCATGTTCATTCAACCATTGTAATTTATAAGGTCTAGGATGTCTAGTTATTTTAATTCCCAATTTATCAACTAGAGTAGTATTAATAACATTAGCACAACTTCCACTATCTATAATCATACTATACAATTTATCATGTATCATGCATTGAGTATAAAAGATGTTTTCACATTGTACCTCTTCCTCATTAGCTTGCATGGTTAAGACACACCTAGTAACCAAAGTGTAGATTAGTCCTTGTGGGGCTGATTCCTCCTCTACATCAGATGCATCCTCTAATGGTGGCATATCACTCAAGTCATCATCATCATCCTCTTCCTCATTTACCACCTCCCCATTACGTAAGGTCATAATTTTGGTATTGGGATATTATGCAACCTTATGCCCATATCCCAAACATCTAAAGTACTGAATATTACTTGACTACCCCTTGAATTTGTCATCTTTAGGTTGTGTCTTTAATGTAGTAACATCCTTGCTTTTATTTGGCTCAAATTTACCCTTACTTGCACTTTTTTCTCCTCTATTGTTCTTCCAATTCGATTTCCATGTGGTTATAGAAGTCGAATTCGTTTTGGTTTTCACCTTCAATTGCATTTTCACCTTGATTGCCATATGTACCATGTCCTCTAAATCTACATAATGATGCAATTCAATAAGGTTAGCAATTTCATGATTCAAACCTGATAGAAAATGTGCCATGGTAGCCTCTCTATCCTCCTTAATGTTAGCTCGAATCATGGCCATCTCTATCTCTTAGAATTATTCTTCAATACTCCTAGAGCCTTAGTTTAACCTTTGTAACATGTTATACACTTCTCTATAATAGTGTTGAGGTACAAATCTCTTCCTTATTATGGTTTTCATCTCAAACCATTAGGTAATTGGTCCTTCTCCACTTCTACACCTAATGGAGGTGAATTAATCCCACCACATACTAGAATAGTTAGTGAACTTCATGGCGGCCAATTTTACTTTTTTATCTTTGGTATAATTATGGCACTCGAATACCTTTTCAACCTTTTTTTTCCACTCCAAGTATGCCTCCGGATCACTCTTCCCTTGGAAAGCTGGAATCTTCATCTTGATTGATTCTAAATTCTTATATTTGGTCTTGCCCTTGTTGGCATGCGTCGATCCTTCTTCGGCTACCTCCTCTTCTAGATCATTAAAGAGAATGCGTTGGGTCTCTCTTGCTTAGATAAGGGTACCTATCTCTAACCTTTCCAATCATTTTTGGACCTTTTAGTTGTCACTTCTCATATCCTTTTGTTAAGCTAATATCTTTTGAAACATTGTTTGTATTGAATCCAATGTAAGCTTCTCTTTTATATCCATGATGTAAATCTGAAACAAAAGAAAAGAAAAATTTTTATACTAACACTCTCTCACGTGTTTCTCTCAATTAATTAGAAACTCTCTAATGCACTCACAATTGAACACACGCAAAGAATTTCCTTTTGAGTACTTAATTGAGCTAAACTCTTACTACTTCTAAAATAATCATAAATCAAACTAAATAACTAAAGCTATTAGTTAAATGTAAGCTAAAAGATATAAGTGTAGGGCTGTTTTGGGTGATTTCAGATATGTCTGAAATTTAGGGTTTATTTATGCACGAATTGTAGGTATTTAACGGTTAGAAAGAAGGGGTTAAAGATATAGAATGATGTAGGGTAGGTAGACAAAGAAAACAAGTAGAAAATATATAAATTGATGAGTTTTTGAAGGGTGATATGCTTACCCACGAATTTGGTTTATGCAACGGATGATGATTAATACGGCTTCCTTGAGGTTTGTTGAGGCCAAATCGCTTGATGCAATTTTTTAATGTGGATGAACTTTGAATAATAATAATTTTTTTATATCAATACATAAATACTACGCTAGGGATACATAACTTACACTAGAGCCAAAGCTCTGATACCAAGCTGATACGTCCCACTAGTTATCTAACAATTAGGATATGTAACAATCTATTGGGATCGTTGCCTAAGGATCTATTTAGTATAAACTGAAGAAATTAGCAACACTAGCTATCTAACAACTAGCACCTCTAATTATCAGGGTTCAATTTGCAACATGCTCGAAGCAAATTCAGATTTTAGCTCTTGCAAGAACTCAAAAAAATTCAATCAAGAATTTGAATCAAATTAATCAACTATATTAATAATGATGTTTGATATAAATATTCATAGACTTGTAATCCCAAACTTAAACTAATTCTAAAAGAAACAACTCTTTAGGAATAAACAATGACATTCCTAATTAAACACAAATTCTAATTAGTAAAGAAAATCCTAATTAGACAAAAATAGGTCATCGATACATGGGCGTGTCTTAATAGGCACACGGGCGTGTACAAGCTCTGAGAATTTTACCACACTCGACAGACTCCAACACGGCTTGGCATACGGTCTGAACTTGTTCATACACATGCATGTTTTGATGTCTCTTCAGAAACCTGATAGCTACACGACTTTCTACACGGGCGTGTCGTCTAATAGTGTATCATGCAGATGACGCTTTAGAAATAAGCACGGACATATATAACAACACGGCCTTTGGACACGGGCATGTACGGACCCGTGTCTATCTTAAGATAATTCACGAACATTCAACACGGCTATGCAAAAACATACACGGGCGTGTATCAGCCTGATCACAACTAAGTAAATTGATTAACTTATTTTCTTCATCTCTTTTTTGTTCCATAGACTCGAAGCTCTTTTGTACAAGCTCCTTAGCAGCATCTTTCATCCTCTTAGTTCGGGATCTTTTGATTAGTTCTCTACCATAATTCAAAGGATTTGAATTGGATCTAGTATCTATATGTCCATATGCATCATACATTACTTATTATATAATTTTAGTATTAAAAATTCGTATTGATTTAACATTAAAGCATATAATTTAAACAATATTTATTAGAGGGATAGTAAAGTATAAAAAATATGAAACAAAAGGTACTTAAAATGTCAAATTAAAACCACAAAATTAGTTTTATCAAAAAGTAAAACCGCACAGTATAAAATTGTACTTATCCCTTAATTTTTCTTATCAGGTTGTCGCACAAATAATTAAAGTTACAAAGATCATATACCAATACTTTCTAGTCTTTTCTTCTACTATTGGCCAGTACTATTTGCTCTATTTTTTTATTTATTTTTCTTATTATCTTCTTCAATTACCTTTTGTTCATGTCTAGTTTAAAGCATTATTCTCTTTTTTTTTTTTTTTTGTCATATATGCCTTTCTTGTCATTCTTGATGTTGTTCAAGGATTGGTTATGCCTTTTACTTTTTGTTTATTTGTATTTTATCATGTCTAATTCATAAAAGCTGAGACTATATAATTGTTGAACATGTTAAAAGCCAATAATATTGTGTTTAATAAGTTAAATTAATTAAAAAGTTTATCACAATTTATTTTTTACACTAACTTATGATATTTAGAATTCAGTAAGGGAGTGTGCTAGCCATTTTCTATTTGGATTTATTTTTTCTTTTTACAAATTCATCTATAATCTCATAAAAATAAATGAACAACAAATATTAGATTCTTGGTTACTTATGCATTATATAAAAAGTTCGAAACTACATATGTGTTACCTTGCTAAGCTATATGTGTTTTATATATTGTCATCCTTTTATTGGGATTTGAGAGCTATATATATTTTATTCATCTATTTTTTTTTTGAAAAATAATTAAGTTGTATGAAAAGAATCTTTTAGCAAAAGTTAGTTTAAATAGTTGCCACTTGCCATGTTTATTTTTGTCACAACAATCTGAGTTCAATTTTTGAAGTTAAAATCTAAGAAAATAGTTTTTTTTTTAATATATCAATGGCAATAAAAATAATAATAAAATTTAAATGCTCTAAAAAAAGTATTTGCTAATTTTTTTTATGCAGGTTATGGATTCTTTTAATATTAATAAGAGTTTTAGTTGTAGTATTAATTCATCCACCATAAAACATGATGAAGATTCTTGTCCGTTATTGCAATACATCTCAGACAATCAGGAGGTAACTGCAAATGAATTTATAATTTTTATAACCAATAAAAGCAAGGGTCATATATTAAGATGAGGGCTCATTTGCTGAAGATTAGTGGAAAGGGAATTAGTCCTTGTTCAAATATGAAAATTGAAGGTTTAGCCGAAATGAAATAAAGAGAGAATGAAACTACAATTAGGCTTGCCAAATCAAAACCTAAGGAAGTTCCTTTGTATATTAGCAATCTAAGTCACTCCATTCCTTGATTTGAAGCAAGTTAACCCACTAATGTTACTTCATATGCTACACCTCGTGGGCATAATAAAAAAAAGAGGTAAAAAGTTAATTATTCCCCTATTAATAAAGCTTTTGATATGTAAATTAGAGCTCAATTAGATGCACAAATTGCTAGAATGTTCTATATCAGAGGTTTATATTTTAATTTGGCTTGAAATTATTATTATTTGAGTTTTTATACATTTAGTGTAAATAAAAAATTAGGTGGTTATATGCCTCTTAGTTATAACAAATTGAGAACTACATTACTTTAACAAGATAAAGCAAATGTAGAGAGTTTGATATATCCAATTAAGAGTACTTTGATAGAAAATGGCATTAGCATTATGAGTGATGGATGAAGTGACCCATAAAAGAGGTTTTTGATTAATTTTATAGTTATTTTTAAATTTGGTCTAATGTTTTTGTATATCTATAGATTGTTCTTGTAAAATTAAAGATAATTTTTTTATTGCTAATTTATTGGAAGAGGTAATTGATTGGGTTGGTCATTAAAAAGTTCTTCAAGTCATTACTAATAATGCTGCAAATTCTATGGTTGTAGGACAACTCATTGAAGACATATTTTTATATATTTATTGAATTTCATGTATTGTCCATACTTTTAATCTTACCTTGAAAAATATTTGTGTAGTAAAAAATATGAAAACTAATCAAGAGACATATAATGAATGTCATTGGATCATAGAAATTCATGATGATATATTGCAAGTTAAGAATTTTATAATGAACTACTCAATGAGACTTGCTATATTCAATTGGTTTAATCATATAAAGCTATTTTCAATTGTTAACACATATTTTGTTTCTATTATTATCATGTTTAACAAGTTTAAGCTTATTGGGCGTACCTTAGAAAGAATTGTACTAAGTGATCAATGGGTCTAATATTAAGATGATAACCAAGAAAAAGTAAGATTTGTTTATAAAACGATGTTGGATGAGGATTAGTAGAAAAAGTTGATTGTATTCTTACTTTTACTACTTTTATTTTAGACATGATTAGGCTTTGTGATATGAAAAAGTCATGTCTTCATTTGGTATATGATATATAGGATTCTATCAGTTGAAAGGAAAACAAGGCTATTTATATGCATGAAGGAAAAATGATGAATGATATTTCTCATTTTTATGATGTAGTATATCGCATTCTTATTAATCGTTGGGGAAAAATAATACACAACTTTATTGTTTAGCTCATCTATTGAATTGAAGGTAATTTTTAATTCAATTTCTTTATATTTTTTTATACTCCATTTAAAATAGTATTTCTTTGTTCTATTTTTTTTATTTATTGTCTTGTGTGGTTTTTTCTATCTTAAGGTTTTATAGTGCAAAATAAGATAAAAAAGAAGAAGGTAGAATGCATCCTCATATAGATCTGGAAGTATCCAATAAAACAATCAAGTGTTTTATAAGATTATTTTCTGATAAAAATCATGCTAGAGTCAAATTTGAGTTTATAAAATTTTCTATTAAAAGTGGGCCATTTGAGGTTCCAAATTCTATTGCTAATAGATTTGATATAGATCCTAGGAACTGGTAGGCATATTATGGTTCAAGTGCACCTTTCATTCAAAAGTTGGATTTTAGAATTCTTGGATAGTCTTTATTTTCCTCTCCTTGTAAAAGGAATTGGAGTACTTATTTATTTATCAATAAGCAATAAACTACTTCCAAAATGTGCAAAGCACTTGATATTTATTCACAATAATTTTTAAGGATAAGTTTAAATAAGTACCATGTAGTTTAAGTATTTTACTATTGAGGGCTTGTGGTTTTTTTTGCGGCACTTTAGTACCTTGTGATTTCCAATTTATAGCACTTAGGTGACAAATTTTATTATAGCTTGTAATTTCTCTCTCTTCCAGCATCTAAAAAGTATGATTTTTAATTTTAATCAAATCCTTATAATTTTAATAAGGATTTAGTAATAATGGCATTGTCTATAATGTCTAGAATCTTTTTTCAAAAATAAAAATATGAAAAAATTTATTTTAATTATTTTAATTTTTTCTATTGTTATTATCACTTAAAATCACCATGGATAGACTTATTTTTTTCTCCTCTATCAAATTGTATTCAAATTTTAATTTTTTGATATTTGAGGACAGAGAAATGTTGAGTTGTAATGAAATTTGTCACCTAAATGCTATAAATATGAAACCATATGGTACTGAAATGTCATAAAAAAACCACAGACCCCTAATATTAAAACTCTTAAACCGCATGGTACTTTTTTGTACTTATCTCTAATTTTTATCTCTTATTAAAGGTCAACTCTAAATATCATGAAAAGAAGATCAAGATGTGGGATGCTGGTGAAGATAATTTTAGAAATATATAAGATGTTATATTTCTTGAGTTTGTTAACCTCTCATTGGATGAATCGAAATTAGAGATAGTATTCTTTAATAAAGATGTCAATGAGAGCATTGAAAAATTCTAATTAAGTAAAAGATTCTATAAATCAATATATAAAATTGCTAATGAACCTGTGAATGAAGTCTTAATATTTTAATTTTGCTTATGAGTATATGATTTTCTTGTTAATTTTAAGTAAAATTAGATGGAAAATGATTTTTTGTTATTGAAAAATTCTGTATGATTAAGGTTCCGTTTGTTTCAGGGAAAATATTTTATCTCTGAAAAATATTTTTCAGAAAAAATATTTTCTTAAAAAATATAATATTTTTTTATATTTGGCTACAATACTAGAAAAATAATTAAAAAATATTTTTAGTATTTGATTTGCACTAAAGTTTTTTCCTAAATTATACAATATTTCATAGAAATGGTAATATTATATTTGATTTTTTCTCTCTTTCTATATTTGATAGGTATTCAAGTCTTAAAAAATAATTTTCCGTTCTTAAAATAAGAAGTTATTTTTCTTTGACTAGTAACTTATTTTCCTTTAACTTAATTCTTTTGGTAACCCAAATATTAAAAAATAAGGAAAAATATTTTTAAGAATAATATTTTCTGCAAACAAACGGAGCCTAAGGATGTTATTGTTTTATTAGTGTTTGAATTATAAAAGAGTTTTGTATTTATAAATATGGTTATCATATTCTTTTATATGTTTTAGAATCATTTTTAATGATAAAGAATATTATTAACCATGAAATATATATTTTTGGATTGAAAATAATTTATTAATTTATATAAATTGAACTTTATAATTTTTATAATTATAAATTGACCTCTATACTTTTAATATTTATAAATTTACTTCTATATTTTAATATTTATAAGTTGACTCCAGTGTCTATATTCTATATTTTTTATAAAGGTCATTTCCTCGTATATGTGTCTTGTGTTTATGTTGTTTAGGTTTGAATTTCGGGTGTCTGGTTAAGTGTTATACAAAAGGTATTCCACTAGAAGAGAGTTAGGTTTCAGTAATCTTTATCATTAAAGGGATGAACAATACTTTTTACAATAATAAAATTATAATTCAAGCTAATAAAATTTTTGCATTGCTATTTGTATTATTAGTTTGAAAATCTTATTATAGCAATCTGTATTAGTTTGTATTGCTATATATTTACTGTATTTTTCTTTAAAAATGAGAAATTCTCATTTATGCTGAAAAAAAAAGCATCTCTTTTACTATCTCAACAAGCATCTTCACCTACATTAGAAATAGAATTAAAAGTGTTTAGAATGAATAAAAAGTAAAATTAAGTGATTAGTAGGACATCCACAATGGGATATAATAGAGGGTTTAATACCTATTGTTACACCCATTCGTTACACTCTCACTATAATGAGAGTATAATCCTTATAATATGTGTAACACTGGTTATTACATGTTGAAAAAGACACTAAAAAGTTGATGCAGTGGAGCTCAACAAAAATACTTATTTTCATGTCCTTTTAATGTTGTTTTCATTTGTATTTCAAAATGTTAAAAACAACGGTAATATACCATTGCAATGATAATATTTTATTGCAATAGTAATACACTTTTTTTTTTTGAATTTAACATTAATACACTTTAATTTGCAACAGTCAAAATATTTTGATTTTTTTCTTCACGTGTAATAAAAATAAAAAAGATATTTAGAAGAATAAAGTTCAAAATTAGAAACTAATTTGAGATAAAAAGTAAAATTAGATGATTATTATAGCATCTACAATGGGATGTATTAAAGGGTATAATACCTTTTATTATATGCATCTATTACACTCTCACTGTAGTGAAAAAGTGTAATCCTCATGATACATGTAATGATTATTACTTGTGCAATGGACACAAAAATATTAATGCAGTGAGATCTAATAAAACTACTTTTTTTTATTTTTTATTTCAAAATATTAAAAGAACTGGTAATATACCATTGCAATGATAATATTTCATTGCAATGGTAATACACTCTTTTTGAATTCAATGTTAATATACTTCAATTTGCAACGGTCAAATATTTTGATTTTTTTGTTCAAAATTTTAGTTATAAATATTGATAACATGTTTTCAATTTTTACTTTTCTATTTCTTTAATTTTTTTTATCATTTCACACAGCAAAAATACTTTTATTTATATTTTCTCACCATGTATGGGAATTTTAATAATTTTAAAATATTTAATGTTCTAAATATAAGAAAATTCTTCCTCTTCACAAATCAAAAGCATAAAAAATTTCAAGTTTATCTAAATTTTTCATATTCTAGCATTTCTTCAAATATACAAAATTATTCATATCCCTCATTCAATTCTAATTATCTACCAAATTTTCTGCATCTATTTTTTATGTATCCAGTATTGGGTTATTTCCTATATATCCCAAATTTTTAAAATTCAAATACTTCAAGTGAGTTAAGGAAAAATTTTGATTTTGATACCGAGCAAGAAAATACAACACCAATAAATTATATTTCAAACTCTTACATACTACCATATTTAACACAACATGAGATTGAAAATATTACCCTCATCAATAAACCTATGGAAGAAACTAATGACAAATGTGTTCCATGGATTCTCGATGATGATAAAACATTTGCAAGCACTTGACTCACAATTTTCAATTGCAGCATTATGGGTAATTGATGTGTACTAATCCGCAAGCGTACAAAATCGTATCAAGTAGTAAATAAAGATATAGTCCTACAGAGATTTGGTGTTGAATACTGTAATACTCACAATGTTTGATTGTTTAGACAACGAAATAGAGTTTGTAATTTCAAAAAATGAAACTAATTTAAGAAAAGTAAGAACACAAATTTAATTCAAATTTAAAGGCTAGGATTCTTATTCTCAATTGACCATTTCAAAGGATTGATTACACACCTAGGTTTATACTAGTTCTAATTTATTTTGAAAGGATCTTGACAACTATAGATCTTCCTCTCAGATAAACCTATAATTAAATCAGAATTAATCAACACTAAGTTTGACGGCTCTCACCAACCTAATGTCTTTTAAAACCAATTTTAATGCACAACCTTTAATCAATATTAATCTACTTAAGTGTCTCT
>CATIWO010168508.1:0-17843 GCA_949673435.1 Macaranga tanarius
GTTACTCATGTTAAAAAGAAAAGAAAACAAATAAGAAATGAAAACAAATCTGAACATTATAATAAATAAAAAAGTGATACAAGAAAAACCCCTTTCAAATGATATCAGGAATCCTTGCCCTTCAAACTTCAAGCCAAGTATCACCTCTACTAAGAAATAAATTAACGAAAATGTATTATGAAATAAGAACAAAAACTAAGAACAACTTTAAGGAAAAATGGGAACAACCCAAAAACAAGAACTAGAGTAGAATCCAAAAAAATAAGAACAACCCCTAAATGAACATGAAATGATCCTATTTATAGACCTAAAAACCTAGTGAAAAAAGTAATCTAACCCCTTTCAAACTCTATCCAATCAAAAACTAAGAGATAAGTCCCTTTCTATCTAATCTTCAGCTGAAAATTATCATCTCGTGGGCTGCCACATAAGTCAGGCTTGGGTGCACCAGAAAATGGCGTGGCTGCGCAAGAAATAACATATTGCTGAGCTTTGTGCCTTACACGGCCGTGCTCAATTTTGGCATGGCCGTGCCACCCTGTAACATGGCATAAATGATTCTCAAGCACAGCCATGCAACAAAAAAACATGGCCATGCTCATTCCCAACGTAGATAAGTCTTTATCTTGAGTCCATAGCCTATCCAAACTTCAAGGATTGATCCAATCTTCATCCCAATGCGCATCCTACAAAACAAAATATAAAAGAAATTATTTAAAAATAACTAAATCCTACTAATTAAGAAAAAATAACAAAACTAACTAAATTAACTAAAAAATAAATAATAATGCAACTACTAAGCCTAAGATGCAATAAAATAGAGTGCTTAAAATAAATGTTTTTCACACTCATCAGAAGTCACTTTCTCTGAGTGTAAGAAATCGAGTCACATAAAAAGTGAGTGTCCGAGGCTTAAGTTCAAGGGCAAAAGAACTAAAAAGAAGAAGAAAGCATTCAAAGTCACTTGGGATGACTCATCTGATTTGGAAAAGGAAGAAGAGAATTAAGAGGTGGCCAATCTCTATGTTTCATGGCTCCTAAAGATAAAGAGGTACATTCCACTTCTAATTTATCTTGTTATAATGATAATGAAATTGATTGTGATGATAATGATGATGAGAGCTTTATTATGAGCAAGTTTGTCTTAAAATATAAAAATTTACTTTTAAAGAAAAAGTTTTACAAGCAAGAGCTTTAAAAAATGTCAAAAGAATTTGAGAGTTTAAAAGACAAATTTTCTAAAGTAATTTTTTCCAATGAGCAACTCTTTAATGACTTGAAAGCTTCTATCTCCTTGAGATGTGAATTTGATAAAACTAGAGAGGAGAATAAGAAGCTTTCAAAAGAGATACTGGAACTAAAGAACTCCATTTATAAAGGAAAAGAAAGTCTTGATAATATCTTAGTTTCTCAAAAGTTTCATGGTGATACATTTGGACTTAGATATAGTCATAGGACTCCCTCATCATCATCCACCTATAATAAGTACATTAAAGCTAAACTTGATCCCTTACTCATTCCTAACACTAGCTCTAAGACTCAAGCTAACATAGGTAACGAGTCTCATATATCTAGAGTCAGGTATCTCAAGACTTATCCCCCTAAGGCTCAAAAGTCTAAGGCACAAGCCAAAAGACCTCAACCAAAACATGCTTTCATGTACATAAAGTAGCACACACCTAAGCATACAACCTCACACCATCATTTGCATACTTGTGAATGTGTGTCTCATGTGCATTTAAGAACTTACATACCCACTAAAAGATATACACAACACTCTTATGTTCATTCTAGAACCAATGTGCCTAGTAGAGAACCTATGAAATTTTCTGATGTTAAATACTCGTATACATTTAAGCTTAATAGATTTCCAAATTTGAAATGCTTTTATTGTATGAATATTGGGCATACCAGCAATGTATGCTATTATAGACAATTACATTTGCAACTATTGTCGTTGGAATACTATGAGACTAACCAACCTAGACCACTGAAGGTCTGGGTTCAAAATAATGTTTAATTTATTATTGTGTAGGTGCGCTTGAAATCCACCAAAAGCAAAATTTAATGGTGCTTAGATAGTAGATGTTCAAGGCACATAACAGGAGATAAAAACCAATTCACTTCCCTTGAGGCCAAAGATGGAGGTAGTGTTATTTTTGGAGACAATGCCAAAGAGAAGATAGTGAAAATTAGTGAAATAGGTAACCCCTGAACTATCTCTATTCATCATGTCTTATTAATTGATGGATTAAAACATAATTTGCTTCGTATTAGCCAACTATGTGACATGGAAAATAAGGTTACTTTCTACCCTAAAAATTATTTTGTTAGTAGACTTGATGATGATAAAGTAGTTTTTAGTGATGAAAAAGTAGATAATCTCTATGTTATTAACTTGAACAAAGTGGATAACAAAGAACTTAAATGATTGATTTATATTTCACATAATACATAGAACTTTTATAGAAGGTTAGGACATGCTAATTTTGAATTGATGGATGAGCTTAGTAAAAGTGAACTTGTGGATGGTTTACCCAAACTCAAGTTTATCAAAGACAAGATATGTGATGCTTGTCAAAAGGGAAAACAAGATGTCATCTTTCAAGCTAAAAAATAGAGTGTCCACTTCTAGACTACTTGAGCTAATATATATGGACTTATTTGGACCAACTAGAATAACTAGTTTAGGTGGAATGTATTATGAATTTATCCTTATTGATGATTACTTTAGATTTACTTAGGTGTACTTTCTAGCTCATAAAAATTATACTTTTAAAAGCTTTGCATAAAGAATTAAAAAAGAAAAAGGTTTTTGTATAAAAAGTATTAAAAGTGATTATAGAACCAAATTTGAAAATGAATTTTTCAATTCTTTTTACAATGAAAATGGTAATTCTCATAACTATTCTTCTCCTAAAATATCTCTACAAAATATAGTAGTTGAGAGGAAGAATAGAACTTTGGTAAAAATTGCTAGAACTATATTTTATGAGTATAACTTGTTATTATACTTTTAGGTAGAAGCCATTAACACCACTTGTTATATTTTATATCATATTTTTAAAAGATCGATTTTAAATAAAACTTTTTATGATTTATGGAATAATAGAAAGTCAAAGATTTCGTATCTTAGAGTATTTGGATGTAAATGATTTATATTAAACACCAAGGACGACTTTGGAAAATATAATTCAAAAGCTGATGAAGGTATTTTTCGAGGCTATTCCACCTCTAGTAAAGCTTATAGAGTCTTTAACAAAAGAACTCTAGTAGTTGAAGAGTCCATGCATGTTATGGATATGAGAAAAGAGTCCATGCATGTTAACAAAAGAACTCTAGTAGTTGAAGAGTCTATTCCACCTCTAGTAAAGCTTATAAATCTAGCCCACTTGATCCGAGAAAAGATTTTATTATTGTTGATGACTTTGTAGGTGATTTTATGGATATGAACCTAGAAGATAATGATGCCTCAAAACCATAAGAGCTGGAGGGATCAACCAAAAAGAAAGTTCAAGAAGCATCTCCACCAAAGATAAAGCTTCTAAAGGATTGGCATTATAAGAAGGATCATCCTAAGGATCTAATTTTGGGAGAAATATCAAAAGGAGTAACTACTAGATCTTCCTTTAGACTTTAGTTAACCTTGCCTTTATTTCTTAAATTGAGCCAAAGTTTATTAATGAGGCTTTGGAAGATGAATATTAGGTACTTGCTATGCAAGAGGAACTTAATTAATTTGAGAGAAATAAGGTTTGGAACTTAGTTTCTAGACCTAAAAATTATCCTATTATTGGCACTAAGTGGGTTTATAGAAATAAGTTAAATTAATAAGATGTTATTACTAGGAATAAGGCAAAGTTAGTGGCCAAATATTATAATAGAGAAGAAGGTATTGATTTATGATGAAACCTTTGCCTTCATTGCAAGGTTAGAAGTCATTAAGATGTTACTTGCATTTATATCTTATATGAATTTCAAATTATTTCAAATGCATATGAAAAGTGCCTTCTTAAATGGTTATATCCAAGAGGAGGTTTATGTAGAACAACCTTCGGGTTTCGAATGTCATGAATTTCCTAACCATGTGTTTAAATTAACTAAGGCATTATATGGATTGAAACAAGATCCTAAAGATTGGTATGAAAGGTTGAGCAACTTTTTATTAAAGGAAGGATTCTCTAAGGGAAAGGTTGACACAACACTCTTCATAAAGAAATCCAATAATGATTTGCTAATTGTGAAACTTTATGTTGATGATTTTATATTTAGTACTACTAATCAATGCTTATGTGAGGAATTTTCTAAGCTAATGCAAGGAGAATTTGAGATGAGCATGACAAGTGAACTCAAGTTCTTCCTTGGGCTTCAAATCAAGTAATGTAAGGATATGATCTTCATCAACCAAGCTAAATACAAAAGAGACATCCTCAAGAAGTTTAGGATGGAAGGAGCCAAAGCTAGTAAAACACTTATAAGCACAATCACCAAACTCTTCAAGAATGAAAATGGAAAGCTGGTTGATGAGAAGAAGTTTAGATGTATGATAAGATCTCTTATTTATTTAACTGCTAGTAGGTCGGATATAAGGTTTTCCATTTGCTTGTATGCTAGGTTTCAATCTAATCTAAAGAATCTCATTTGCATGCCATTAAAAAAAAATTTAAATATCTTATTGGCACATTGCATTTAGGACTATGGCACCTTAGGAGTTAAACCTTTAACTTGATTAGCTATTTGGATGTGAACTTTGCTAGTAGTTTATTATATAGAAAGAGCACTCCTGAAACATATCAATTTTTAAGAAAATGCTTAGTCTCCTGGTTTAGTAAGAAGCAAGCCTCGGTTGCCTTGTTTATTGCCAAAGTGGAATATGTGGTGGCTAGTTAATGTTGCTCTCAAGTTTTGTTACAAAAATAACAACTCTTGGACTATGGAATTACTATTGACCATATTCCAATCAAATGTGACAATACAACTACTATTAACCTTAGCAAAAATTACATTTAACATTTTAGGATGAAACACATTTATATGAGATATCATTTTTTATGAGATCATGCTCAATATGGTAATACTATTCTTGAATTTGTTGATACTAGCAACCAACTAGCTAGTATTTTCACCAAACTACTTAATGAGAATCATTTGAACTTCATTAAGCAAGAACTTGGTATGGTGGATGGTTCTAGTTTGAAATGATCTATTTTGATGATTATGTGTTTATATGATTATATGTATAGGACTTGATTGATACTTTATGAGAATTAAGTATTCAAAGTTGCATTTGATTTAATTACTTTTCATGCTAATTAATGAATAATTATTGAAATTAATTCAAATGATTAGTTATTTAAATAGACAATATTAATTTTTCCATCAAGATCCTATATCATTGGCATGATCAAAAATAATTTCAAAAACTATCTTAGTTTAAGTTAAAATCTAGTTGAAATTAAAGTTTTTAATTTTGGCAATTTAGTCCAAAAGGACTAAATTGTAACATTTTTAGGACCTAATTGAAAAACTTTCAAAAGCTTGGGGTCCAGCAAGAAATAATGCTCACAACCATTGCATTCAGATGTAACAATCATGACACGTGTTTCTATCAGGGCCTATGACCCTCACAATTCGACAGTCACGATCATGAAGCAGTCGTTATTTAAATTTATAGTCATTTCTTCAATTTTGTATACATCTTTTGCTCATTTTTCAAAAAATAACGTTCCAATAATCCCCTCCATTGATTTTAAGCTGATCTTAGGGTTGAGTCATTTTGTTTATAAAAACCCCTTGCAACTTGGTTTTTAAGTCACATCTATATCTATTCTTCATTCTCTTCACAATTTCATCATATATTTTCTCTATTCCAAAATTGATTTAATCTCTTACCTCACTTCTTCTCTACATATATTCTTTACTATAATTTTCTACTATTGTTTACATCATCACCATATCTTCATATCCACACCCATATTTTCTCATTCATATCATTTTCATATCTTCCAATCTCTATCAATGGCTCCAAAGAAAAGAAGCCTCTAACTCTTCCTCCACTCCTAGAAGAGCCATTAAAGATCAACTAAGAAAAGGACCACCAAATTTCTACACTCCTACATAATTAAGTGTAAAAGTCAATGAATTCTCTTAAAGAACACTCATCCCATTAAGATATATGTCAAAGGTTGCCCTTGACGAGCTTGGATATTTTGATGAAGTTAAGACTTTGCTTAAAACGGTAGGCCTCTTCAATCTTGCTTTTGATTTCCAACCTACCTATCCTTAACTAGTTATTGAATTTCTTTCTTCCTTTTACCTTAAATCCTAACAAGTTAAAGATCAAAATCATTTTAATAGTATGAGATTTAGGTTGGGTAGAAGAGATAGATTTTTGACCGCCCAAAATTTTGATAACATTTTAGGTTTTCAAAAAGGGTATTCTCATTCAAACCAATACACTTTGGTCCCCTTATAATTTTTAGGTGAGTCATTGCAAACTTACATTTTTTAATTTTTATGCGGGAAATACTAAATCCTCCTTTTTTCAATCCGAAGCTCTTTAGTATTTCCAAAGATTTCTTTCGTACTCTATTAATGCTAGAGGGCAAAGCCATGAGGCTATCTCCTTTGATGATCTTTTCCTTCTATATTGCATGATTGATAATAAGTAAATTGAAATGGGGAGGTTATTATAATGGAGACTTTAGTTACTTAGTGATAGTGCCTCAAGAAACATTTGCATCGGTGGTTTTATTACTAAACTAGCACAACACTTTACGATCAATACCTCCAACCTAGCATCCCTTCCTTCAAACCTTCTTAATTCCACCTTTATTAGAAACTCCAAGCAATTCAAAATGGTCAACAACATGTGGTTTTAAAAAGATGAAGAAGCTCCATAAGAAAGGGATGAAAAGCTTAAATAATTTTTTGAAGATATTGATCAATTTCAAGCTCCATAAGAAGGTAAAGACACACCCATGCCTCAAGCTCCCTCCATGCCTCAAAGGAAGAGAACTAGAGGTAAAGGATCCTCTAGAGATCCTCAATCTTATAGTCATGAGCCTTAATCGGTGGGAGACACGTTCAATAGGATGACATTAATCGAAACTAACTTTAATGCAAGTTTGGATCATCTAGAGTCACACTTCAATATAAAGATTGTTCAAATGGATGCTCATATTGCTCATCTTTAATATTATGTGCATTATCTATATGAGATATGCCCCTTTCTCTCATCCACCACCTCAAGAGCAAGGAGAAAATAATGATTAAGGCCATGATGATGGTAGAGATGATCAATTTTAGCTAGTTTATGCCTTCATCCATTATAATCTTTCCTACATTTCATTTATATTTTCTTATGTTTTTCATCTTGTATTCTCATTTTAGGTCTTATGAACTATATCTCTCTATGTTGATATTTATTATGCTTATGTTGTTATCCTTATTTTGCTCCTATATCTTACAATGTTTTTGTACAAGTTATCTCATCAATGTAAATCATTATGTTTCTTTCTTCTTAACCTTTTTTTTCCTTTGATATAAGGGAGAGCAATATAAGCTTTTTGAATGAAATTATATTTGTTAATGAAAATGTATATGAAATTGTATGTGCTACATGCCTTAAATAAATGAAAAGTTTATTTGAATGCTTCAATATACCATGATATATGATTTCTATCAATGCCTTATATTATGTTACATATCTTATTTTGACTTTAACAAATAACTTTTGAATCACTAATATGTTTATTTAAGTGTGATTATAAGTTAGATTAAAGTCATTAATAAAGTAAGCATTAGAGGTTGATTTGAAGCTTAATCGAAGCCCTCAAGGATCCTTAAAAATGTCCCTGATTGGCTCATGGATGATCATAACTCATATGGGATCAATTGAGGTCAAAACATCTGATTTTAACTTAGTGCTAACTACCCTCATGATATTGAGGGTGGCAAAATTACAATGGATGAATAAAGCTTCTGAGCAAAAGAAGGGCTACTACACTTACGATCCCACCCTCACGATTGTCACATGTCTGGTCACAATTCTAAGGGTAGAATCATGATCGTGACATGCTTCCAATGGGCAAATTTTGCAAGTAATGGTTATATTTTTGAACGTCACAATCTTGAGGGTGTGCTCACGATTCTGAGTAGACTCAATTCTGTAAAAATAGATGAAATCACATTAAATGAAGCTTGAAGTATTTTTAGATGAATTTAATGCTTCCTAACAGCTATATTTTCATCTCTAACTATAAATACAAGGCATCAAACTTTATATAGGATGTTATAAGAATTGGTTGAAATATTTATTCTTAGTAATTATCAAACTCTCTTAATTATTCTTAAAATTCTTTTATTGTACTAAAAATATAGAGTGTTGGTGTAACACCAGCATTCGAGAATACCTATTCCTTCCTTATGTATTGTATTTTATACATAGTAAAACTAATAATATAGAGTGTTAGTGTAACACTGGCATTCGAGAATACCTATTCCTTCCTTATGTATTGCATTTTATACATAGTAGAATAGTGGACTTAATTTAAGTATGTGTATATTTATGAATTGTAGAGAGGGACCTAATTGTAAGGGAAATGGGATTAGATTGTCATAATAGAAAGTTAGCTATTATTATGTAATAATCTCATTTTATTAAGGGGTGAAAGGGGTATTGTGGTGATAATTTTCATAATTATCTAGATTTTTATCCTTTAATTAAGACCAAGCCTTGATTAAGGGGACACCTATATGCACAATTGGAAGCTTGTGATTGGTGCATGTGTGTGTGTGTGTGTGTATGTATGTGTGTGTGTGTGTAGAGTTGTAGAGAAGAAATTCTATTAGGAAGAATGAGAGTGATTTTTGATAGGTTTTTGGAGATTTTGATCTTGCACTAATTATCAAACGAGATTTTTGGGAAGCTTTAGGAGGTCTACAAGCAATTGGAGCATCAATTGGTAAGCTATGTATGAATTTTCGATAATTGAAGTTAGGTTTTAGTTGTTGCAAAATTCGTACTTTATTTTTTTTGGTTTAATAGTCCTAGGGTTTTTACTATAACTTGAGCTGTAGAGCTCCAAATTGAGCAAGTTAGATACTCTAGTAACTTTAGAGAGTCCTCTATAACTTTTATGTTTTCAGTTGCAACTGAATCTGTTGTTAGTAGGGTCTAACAGAGCTCAACATTTTATTTCTTACTCTGGTAGCTCTATATAACCCGATTTTGCTAAAAAATTCATAAATAATTTTATACATGTCCAAATTGAGTAATTCTAATTGGAATTGATAGTATACTCATAATTCTTTCATCAATAGAAAAATCATGGTCATTAGACTTGTATGTGCATTATTTGGATATATCAAACTTTGAGCATTAAGTTGCACTTAGTTGAGTTTGGGTGCAAGTGCCATGTTTGTTATATGAGATTGATATATGGTTATGTGTAGGAGTTGACAAAAATAGAGAAGACACCACTCATTAGAAGAAGCCCTTCTCCACTATAGAGTTGGAAGCCCTTTGGTAAGTAATTATTAATATGATATATGTATATTGGTTCTATTATATATTTGAATAGTATTGTTATGTTAGATTGTATAAGTCATTTGAAGTGACAAAAAGTGAGATGTATTATGAATTTTGAATTATGATTGAATGTGGTGTGAAATGAAGTATGGTTGTTTAAATGTGAATAGTGTATACATATGTGTATATTGAATGAATATGTGAGAAATGTGAGGTATGCATATGATAGTGGGGCTGAGCCAGGCGGATAGCCTCCACTGATTGTGAGATCTGAGACTGAGCCGGACGGATAGTCTCAGAAGTGGCCACATGTGAAAATATAAATTTTGAGATATGGGAAAGCTGAGCTGGGTGGATAGCTACCTAAAATTTATATGTGAATATGAGATCTGGGATTGAGCCGGGTGGATAGTCTCAGTTTGTGGCCACTTGCGAAAAAAATATGATGGTAAGGAATAAGCCAAATTTGGCTATATGTGAGGTAATTGTGTGACGATAGTTTCGGCCGGATACCTAATGAGAATAGATATATATTCTTTGCATTTATGCTCGCAAATGAATGTTTAAATTTTGGTTTAGATGTAAATTGAATGTGAATGCAAAGTTGTGAAAGAAGGGATCAGTTGATATGTATAGGGTATGCGATGAAAATAAGCTAACTTTTGTATACTTTGTGTATATTTTTTGCATACGTTTTGTATATATTTGGCATATGTTTAGTAAAAGAGAGTGTTTGGAGTTGTGGTAATAAATGATGATAGAGTACATGTGAATGGTTGAGATTGTGATTTTTCTATCTCTCTAGAAAAACCCTATTTTATTTCGCCTTCACGTAGTTCAAATTGTTATGTTTGAAGTAGCAAGAATCAGCCACTGGCGATCACTAGTCATTTCTTGCAGGATGAACCACTTGCGATCGCCAGTCCCTCGAAGCAGGCGAGCCACTAGCAACGTGTGCCAGGCTTTGGGCATAGCCTTGTGACATTTTTGCTTTGTTTTAACCCTAAATGATCTTAATATCTTGTAACTATTATGACCTTCAAGTATACATTTATGGTACACCTTTAACTGTTATTTATGCTTGAATATTAGATCATTACACCCTTAGTGTGTAATTTAGTTTGATGTTTACCTTAATTAGTTCTTGAGAAGTTATATATATTTGTATTAGTAATTGCTTACTGAATCGCAAGCTGACTCCTTTGCATTTATATTTTTCAGGACATAGTTAGATCAAGCTTGGAGTTTGTATTTGATAGTGATATTAGGTGGGCCAAAAGTGGGCTTGGTGAAATCCTACCCATCCTCATTATCATGTCGCATTTTGGCATTTTGTAATAGTAATATATATACATTTTAATCCGGTGGATTATTGAATATGTTTTGTTGTAATTATTGTATGTGCACATGAGTACATGTATATGTACAATTATTTGAGAAAAATTTCCTTAAGCCACGTGTATGATTGTGATTGTGGCTATGCGCATATTTGTGTTGGAGAGTATGACATTAAGTGGTATCAGAGTAGGGATTAGATTCTTTTAGGACATGAGAGCATGTTGCATTCATGGCATACCATGCATAAAATCATAGATGACATATAATTGATATGTGTTGCATATCTAAGGATGGATGAACACCAAGCACTTCTCGCTGGCCTAGAAGAGTCTTCAGAGTCTGTTCATTAGCAAACCCCTATGCATTCATTAGGTGAACCCAAGCAATCCAAATCTTAAGTCCCTCCACAAGCTACATATCGTTTTATGTATGAATTTATTCAAACAATGAGAACTATGGGTCAAAAACCAACATATGGCACTGTGGATGAAACTTTTGAGAAGATACAGAAGCAAAGTGCTAAAGCCTTTACGGGTACCATTGACCCCGCAGTAGTTAGGGAATGGCTACGAAGCACCAAGAGAATTGTAGTCCAATTTGAATGCACTACAGAGAAGAGGGTGAGCTATGTTGTATCCTTATACTCTGGATTAGTGGGAAATAGTGCCGGGAAGCAAAGATGTACCTATGACCTTGACTTGGGAATTTTCTGAGAGAATTTACGGAGAAACATACACCAACTATGTACTAAGATAGGAAGAAGATTGAATTTTTGGAATTGAAGCAGGATGATCTATCTGTTGCTGACTATGGGGTACAATTTGTGAGACTTTCAAAGTATGCTCCGGAGGAAGTAGCCACTGATGAACTGAAGAGGAAGAGATTTGAAAAGGGATTAAACTTATATATTTGAGAGAAAATGGCAATAAAACCCCCGACTTATAGGGATTTGTTAGAGACTTCACTATGATACCATAATAAAAAGGAATGTTATGGAAGCCAAAAAGAAGAAAACTACTGACACATTCACTACCCCAACCTAAACAGGTGGTAGTTTATCTTTTAGAGGCTCTAGTTTTCAACGAAGTGGATTCAGGGGATGTGGTATAAGCTGGTCCAACCAATCAAGGGGAGGATCTTATGGTAGAGGATTTAGGAGATCTGACAGTCGAAAGGGACTCGGTAGAGCTATGAGTGGTACATCAACTTCAGTATGTAATAAATGTGGCAAATTTCACTCGAGTCAATATTAGAGTTTTAGACTGAGTGTGTGCTACTATTATAGTCAACCGGGCCACTTCATTAGAGATTGTCCGGCAAGAAGAAGTGCGGAAGGATCTCATATGACTGGACAAAGTAGTGTAGGAGAGAATGTACCTCAGATCAGACGAGGAAGAGGCTGAGGTAATAGATGAAGTGGAGTTAGCACTTCAACCTAAGCTGGATCGGTTGGTTAACCTTAAAGCCAAGCAAGAATATATGCTATCAGCTGGTAAGAAGCTCCTGCAGCTCCAGATGTGGTCACGGGTATATTTACTATCTTTGACTATAACGCATATGTATTGATAGATCCTAGATCCACATGTTCCTTTATATCATGTAAGTTTGCATTAAGAGTCCATGGTGCAATTATATCGTTAGAGCACAATTTATGTATTTCTATGCCTACTGAGGGTATTGTGGCAGTAAATATGGTAATGAGATCATGCCCTATAATAGTAAATGGACTGACATTATATGCAGACTTAGTAGTTATTAAACTAGAAGAGTTTAATATCATTTTGGGAATGGATTAGTTAGCAAAACATCATGCCATTGTGAATTGTTATACCAAGGAAGTAGTTATAGATATTTCGGGGCAGAGAAAAATAGTATTGGTAGGTGAGAGAAAAGTTATACCTGCTTATTTAATTTCAGTGGTGACTGCATTTTATTTAATTAAAGACGGGTGTGAGGCTTACTTAGCTAATATTGTGGATACCATGAAGGTTAGTCCTGGGGTAATGGATGTACCTGTAGTTAGAGATTTTCTCGATGTATTTTTGGATGAATTGCTGGGATTACCTCTGCACCGAGAGGTAGATTTTAAGATTAAAACTATTCCAGGGTCAGCACCAATATCAATTGCTCAGTATAGAATGGCACCTATGGAGTTAAAAGAACTAAAGAAGCAACTAGAAGAGTTTTTAGAGAAAGAGTTTATCAAACCAAGCATTTCACTATAGGGAGCCCCAATTTTGTTTGTAAAGAAAAAAGATAGTAGTATATAGTTGTGCATTAATTATAGGAAATTTGATAGAATTATGGTAAAGAATAAATATCCATTCCCTAGGATTGATGACTTGCTTGACCAGTTGAAGGATGCTTCAACATTTTCAAATATCGATTTAAGATCCAGCTATTGGCAACTTCGGGTAGCAGAGCATTCCATTCTAAAAATGGCATTCAGAACTAGATATGGGCACTATAAATTTTCAGTTATGCCATTTGGACTAACTAATGCACCGGCAGTATTTATGTCTTTGGTGAATAAGACTTTCCAACCTTATCTGGATCAATTTGTTATTATTTTCATCGATGATATACTTATTTATTCATCAAGTCGGGAAGAACATGAGAAGCATCTCCTAATAGTGTTACAAATTTGCAAAATAAGCATTTGTACGCCAAATTCAGCAAATGTGAATTTTGGATGGAAGAAATTGCTTTCCTTGAGCATATAGTTTTGAGGGAAGGTACAAAACCGAACCCATTAAAGATTAAAACTATTATGGAGTGGGAAGCACCTAAAAATGTGATGAAGATTCAGAGTTTTCTAGGGCTGACTGGATATTATAGAAGATTTATGAAGGATTTCTCTATTGTTGTAAGCCCTTTAATGAATTTATTGAAGAAAAATGTGCAATTTCGGTGGACCAAAACGTGTCAATGAAGTTTTGAAAAGTTAAAGAAGGCACTTACTACTACTCCAATACTTGTATTACCCACCAGAAATGGAGGTTTTATAGTATATATTGATGCTTCGGGGCAAGGATTAGGATGTGTATTAATGCAAAATGGAAGGGTAATAGCCTATGCCTCCAGACAGTTGCGACCTCACAAGGTGAATTACCCTACCTATGATTTGGAGTTAGCCGCCATTATTCATGCATTAAAGATTTGGAGACATTATTTATATGGATAAACATTTTCCATCTTCACTGATTATAAAAACTTAAAGTACATTTCCACTCAAAAGGAGCTGAACTTAAGGCAACGAAGATGGATGGAACTAGTGAAAGACTATGATTGCACTATTGAGTACCATCCGGGGAAAGCAAATATAGTAGCTAATGCCTTAAGTCACAAAATGGTAGCATATTTGACTAGAGTAATATGCTATGAGATGGAGACTCTTATGGCTTTGCAAACAATGAATGTTTTTCTTAATGTTGGGGAAAATCATTTATTGGCTACCTTGCAAGTCAAATTATCATTAGTGGATCAAATTAGAAGTGCTCAAATGGAAGATTCATATTTGAAAAGAATGAAAGAGAAAGTAGAAGCCGGAGTCAACACTCAGTTTGCAATTAAAGAAGATGGTATATTGGTGATTGGGTATCGTTTGTGTGTTTCGGATATTGGGTAACTAAAAAGGCAAATCATAAATGAAGCTCATAATACACCATATGCTATACATCCGGGGAGTACTAAAATGTATCAGGATTTAAAGCCTTTCTATTAGTGGCCAACAATGAGAAAAGATATGGCAAAATATATGGCAAAATGCTTGACATGTCAACAGGTGAAAGCACAAAATCAAGCTCCTATAGGAAAATTGTAACCTTTGAGGAAACCAAAATGGAAATGGGAGAAAATAACGATGGATTTTGTGATTGGGTTGCCATGTAAATTTCAAAAATATGATGCAGTATGGGTAATAGTCAATCAACTCACCAAATTAGCTCATTTCTTACCGACTTAATCAACTGATTCTTTGGATAAGCTGGCTTCCTTATACATTTCAGAGATTGTGATATTATATGGGAATCCTGTGTCAATTGTATTTCACAGAGAACTACGATTTAAATCATATTTGTGGGGAAGTTTACAAAAGGCTTTGGGAACAACATTGCATTTCAATATGGCCTTTCATCCACAGACAGATGGATAATCGAAAAGAACAATTCAGACATTAGAGGATATGATGAGAGCTTGTACCTTAAAGTTTAAGAGCAATTGGGATGATCACTTACTATTATTGGAATTTGCCTATAATAACGGTTATCACTCCAGCATCGGAATGGCACCTTATGAAGCTTTGTATGGGATAAAATGTAGAAGTTCGATATGTTAGGATGTTGAAGGTTTGAGGAAACTTAAAGGACCAGATTTGGTGCAAGAAACATTAGAGAAAATTCAAGTGGTCAAGAAATGTTTAAAAGTGGCCCAAGATCGTTAGAAAAGTTATACCGATCGATACCACTGGGAAATGGAATATAATGTTGGAGAGAAAGTTTTCTTGAAAGTATCACCATGGAAAGGGATTTTAAGATTTAGTAAGAAAGGGAAGTTGAGTCCAAGATATGTATGACTATATGAAATTATAGAAAAAGTGGGACCGTTGGCATACAAGCTAGCTTTACTAAGAAAACTGTCTTCTATTCATAATGTATTTCATATATCAATAGTGAGACAGTATAGATCAGATCCTAGCCATATCATACAAGAGCCGAAGATAGAGATTTTTGAAGGATTAACATTTATGGAAGGACCAATAAAAATTCTAGACCGAAAGGTGAAGCAGTTGAGGAATAAAAAAATTCTAATAGTAAAGGTGAAATGGAGTCATCATTCCCCTAAAGAGGCTACATAAGAGGTAGAAGAGCAAATAAAGTACAAATATCCATACTTGTTTCCTGAAAGTGGTGAGTAGTTAATTTTGGAGATGAAATTTTCTTTAAGAATGAGAGAAATGTAACACCCGCATTCGAGAATACCTATTCCTTCCTTATGTATTGCATTTTGTACATAGTAGAATAGTGGACTTAATTTAAGTATGGGTATGTTTATAAATTATAAAGAGGGACCGAATTGTAAAGAAAATGGGATTAGATTGTCATAATAAAAAGTTAGAGATTATTATGTAATAATCCCATTTTATTAAGGGGTGAAAGGGGTATTGTGGTGATAATTTTCATAATTATCTAGATTTTTATCCTTTAATTAAGACCAAACATTGATTAAGGGGACACCTATATGAACAATTGGAAGCTTGTGATTGGTGCATATGTGTGTGTGTGTGTGTGTGTGTGTAGAGTTATAGAGAAGAAATTCTATTAGAAAGAAAGAGAATTATTGTTTATAGGTTTTAGGAGATTTTGATCTTGCACTAATTATCAAACAAGAGTTTTGGGAAGCTCTAAGAGGTCTATAAGTAATTGAAGCATCAATTGGTAAACTATGCATGTATTTTTTATAATTGAAGTTAGGTTTTAATTGTTGCAAAATTCATGCTCTGTTTTCTTAGTTTAACAGTCCTAGGGTTTTTGCCATAAATTGAGTTGTAGACTTAAGTTGAGCTAAGACTATCTGCCATAAATTATGTATTGCTATAACTTGAGTTGAGAGTCCTACACAACTTTTATATTTTGAGCTTGAACTAAATTTGTTATTAGCAGGGTCTAACAGAGCTCGATATTTTATTACTCACTTTGGTAGCTCTGTGTAACCCGATTTTATTCAAAAATTCATAAATAATTCTATACATATCTAAATTGAGTAATTCCAATTGGGATTGATAGTATACTCATAATTTTTGCATCAGTAGAAAAATCATGGTCATTGGACTTGTATATGCATTATTTGGATATATCAAACTTTGAGCATTAAGTTGCACTTAGTTGAGTTTGGGTGCAAGTGCCATGTTTGTTATGTGAGATTGATATATGGTTATATGTAGGAGTTGATAACGATAGAGAAGACACCACTCATTAGGAGAAGCTCTTCTCCATTATAGAGTTGGAAGCCCTTTAGTAAGTAATTATTAATATGATATATGTATATTGGTTCTCTTATATATTTCAATGGTATTGCTATGTTAGATTGTATAAGTCATTTAAAGTGACGAGAAGTGAGATGTATTATGAACTATGAATTGTGATTGAATGTGTTGATTGAATGTGGTATGAAATGAAGTATGGTTGTTGAAATGTGAATGGTGTATGCATATGTGTATATTGAATGAATATGTGAGGAATGTGAGGTATATGTGTGATAGTAGGGCTGAGCCGGGCGGATAGCCTCCACTGATTATAAGATCTGAGACTGAGCCGGGCAGATAGCTATCCAAATTTTATGTGTGAATGTGAGATCTAGGATTGAGTCAGGCGGATAGTCTCAGTATGTAGCCACTTATGAAAAAAATATGATGGCAAGGAATAAGCCAAAGTTAGCTATATGTGAGGTAATCATGTGAAGATGTTTCTAGTCGGATACCTAAAGAGAATAGATATATGTTCTTTGTATTTATACTTGCATGTGAATGTTTAAATTTGGGTTTGGATGTAAATTGAATGTGAATGCAAAGTTGTGAAAGAAAGGAGTGGATATGTACAAGGTATGAGATGAAAATAAGCTAACTTTTGTATACTTTATGTACATTTTTAGTATACTTTTTGTATATGTTTGGCATATGTTTAATAAAAGAGAGTGTTTGGGGTTGTGGTAATGAATGATGATAGAGTACATGTGAATGGTTGAGATTTTGATTTTTCTATCTCTCTAGAAAAATGTTAGTATAGATGTGCCCCAGGACCATTATTATATGTAGATGTATATTTATCCCTATGACAATCTTACCTAAAATTCAATTAGACGTATTCACCCCCTCCCCTCTAGGGCCTTTTCACAATCAATTATCTCCAAAAAGAATATTAAAAAGAACCAAAACTATAATTGAAGTTCGCATTTTCTACTCTCTTGAACATAATAA
>CATIWO010168568.1:0-13238 GCA_949673435.1 Macaranga tanarius
AAGTAACTATAAATCAAAGTAACAATAGAATTTCCCTTATTAATTTGTATATTAATACATAAATTTTTAAAATAATTTAATATATGTGTCAAACTTTTTTAAAATAATTTAATCTTTGTATGACATATGATAGTTCATTAAAATATCATACAAATTAAAAAAATTAAAATTTTTTTGACACATAATGTTAAAATATTTTAAAATTTTATGTATTAATATACAAATTAATAATATAATAAATGAAATAAATTTTAATATTTCAAAAACTATTAAAAATTATTGGTGACTAAATAAATTTTTCTAATAATATAATATACCATAAATGAATTAAGGGCTTAAATATAATTTTAAAAAATAAAATTTTAATTTTTTACTAAATGTTTCTATGAAAGTATGGACTAATTTGTAACTAGATAAAGTATGAGAGAGTTATTTGTAATTTTTATTGTGATATTTGTGTACATCTCAGACAATAGGGGTATAAATAAAATTTTTAGGGCCAATTTGACCTTTATCGAAAAGTTAAGGGGTAAATTGTCGAAAAAGGTCAGAAAGGGCCAATTTGAACATTTCTAAAAAGTTTAAGGGCCAAATCGAACCTTATTCCAAAAATTTATATGATAATATTAGATAAGATAAGGTCCAAAAAGGAGCAACCATGTACGAAGGCAGCACAAATATTAGTAAACTTGAGGAATATGGGCATGCCAATATTGCAGTGTACCAATCATCTTTTTCACCTGTCAAGACATAGTTGGACATATTAAAATTTGAATCTGTTATAAGAATTGATGGACTACTTGCATAATGCCATAGCACTGCATCTAAGTCGAACAGTGAACAGAGTAATGGTTAATGTTGCCATAATCTTTGATTGTATTGGTTCCCATACTCACCGATTCCACTGCTTGTTTCAATAACAATGCTGCCATTGTAAAAAGTAGTACCAGGAGCTCTTATATCAACTGAGCTTAAAAACAACATAAGAACTATAACATAAAAGGCTTCCTCATTAGCCAAAGCTAAATGCTTATACAAGATTTTAAGATAGAGAAAATTCCACCAGACTAGACTAGCTGGGGAACACCGAATGACTAAAAAATCATCAAAATTTAAATAAAAAAAACTAGACTTTTTTTATTCAATAACATAAGGTATTATATAATAAAACATTTCATTTTTAGTAATATATATATATATATATATATAAAACATTTCATCAATATGTTATTCATGAACAGCTCAAGTAGTAAAAAGTTTGAACATTTATTATAGAGATATTTCTTAATTTTTCTATTATGGTGTTGGTAACCACCCCACCGAGATGTTCTGGAAAAAAACATTTCATCAATCAAACAAAAATCCTTTCGGACACGTGTGATTTATGCAAGTAATTAAATAAGCATTTCACTTTTAAGTGGTGTCAGTACCTCTGCTGACAATTTGAAATTATTACCTTTTATCGGGGCCCACTGATAATTTCTGACATTTTCTCAGATTTCTTGGCCCAAAATTAACTCATTTGGACCATATTACCCTTCTTTTTTAGATTATTTTTTAATTTCTTATTCAAATTTCAGTGGTTCCTTAATTAATTATTTATTTATGGACCATCTTAACCTTATGATTAGCTTTTCTATTTCTTTAAGGAAAAAAAATCACATTTATGCTCCATGGTTAAAATTCTTATCAAATTAAATTGAATTATAATAACTAAGTGCACCAAATTAAAATATTTTAATTTGATTTTATTAAACAATTTGATGATTTTATTTTTGAACATTTCTCTAAATTAATGTATTTTATACTTTATTTTGTAATATATATAATAAATTATTAATAAATAGAAATTCTGTTTGGTTTAATTAAATTATTTTTTTAATAAAAACGAATTGAATCAAATTTATTTCAGTTAAATTTTTTTTTTTGAAAGACAATCAATTAATTTATTGAAAGACAATTGAAATCTTAATTTATTAATCCTATCGTCAATACATTCTTGGGACCATTGTGGAAGAATTGCAGATTATGAGATTAAATTGTTATTGGATTTATATAGTCATTTTTCAATGAGAAGAAATTGCCATACCAAAAACCAATCTAACCGTTGGCACCAATCAATTTTGTGGTCCAAAAGTATTGTCCCCTATTTGTAGATTTTGCCCCTTCATTACCAAACATACATCTCCAAGTCAAACAACTCGGCTAAAACAACCCTAGTGGAGATTTGGAGCTTAGGTCAATACATTAAATTAGAGTAGTTAATTTCTAACACTATAAAAATAAAATTAAAGGGGTCCAGAATTGATTTCTGATTCTTATAACTGAATGTTTATATTTTTTGTCACTTGCACTACTCATGGGGGACTAATATTATACAGCAGGAGTGAACCAATTTGAGTTTTAATTAGTATTTTATTAATTTTATTAATATTTATAATATTAAATTGAATTAAATAAATTTTATACATATGAATCATAGTTTAAAATTATTTATTAATAATTTAAAAAAAATTATTTACTAAAATTATAAGCTGATTTACGAGATTTTTATTTCAATTTATTAATAAGTGTCAAAGTTGAGTTTTATCTAATTTGATCTGAATAAATGAGTTTTAATATATGAAATTGAACACTTCATAAGCAATTCAATTTGTTTATACCCAAATATAATTTTTGGGTTTGCAATTAAAATTAAGGCCCAAGTGAAGCCCAATATCAGAATCTAGCCCATTCGAAGTTGCTTGGGGAAAAAAATCGTTGAGTTGAAGTAAGAAGCTTCTAGAGGTAACCAGAAAAATTAAGCAGAGGCTGTAGAGTTGCTGAAGGTAATCCAAGAGGCGCAAGTTACAGGAGTCATTAAAGGTAATCATTGCAGCATTCAAGAGGAATTTGCTTATACACCAAGTACTTGGGCTATAAAACGAAGGCAAGCAACAGCATAAAAAAAACAACCAATCCAATCAATAACAAATACAACAATCAGCAATCAGCAAATTCAACACAGCCAAATTAGCAATCAATTCTAAATCTTTAGCTTTCAGCATTTTTAAGTTTTCTAGCAAAGTTTGTATTACTGCTATTTCAATACAATTTCAATTTCCTCAAGCTTATTATTATTACCTTTAGCTTTTTATCATTACCTCCAGCATTACCTTTGGCTTTTTATCATTACCTCTAGCATTATCTTTAGTTTTTTTTTATCATTACCTCCAGCATTATCTTTAGTTTTTTTTTAATCATTACCTCTAGTATGACCTTTAGCTCATTTATCATTTTCTTTAGTCAAATTACCATTACCTCCAGTAACAATTTGCCATTTACAATCAAATACAAACTTTACATCTTTGGAACTCAAACAAATTGTGGTAAAGGCGTTTGGAACTCCGCAATTATCTGAAAGAAGTCAGTATTCATCAATTTGGGAAATCAATCTTCTCTGGCACGCTCGCAAAACTTAATTTGCTAAAAATTGCACCAACAATCTTTTGGCACGCCCAGTGGGACACATTCCAGTGGGATGACCAGACTTAGAAGTGGAAAAGACATCTCTGACGTTGGTGACTCTACCAATAACCCACCAGTAAATACTACTGGTGATGACACTGAAAAGCATGACAATCTGGTGCCTCATGAGCAGACTCAATCCTTAAGCGGGGCATCTACTGGCTCTGATAACTAGGAAATAGAAATTATTGATACTACTGCAACTGTAACTGAGGGCTCAGATGCTCGAACCATCCTCGCAGATGGAATGAAGGATGTTTCAAATTCATTGGCTCTAATAAGTGCTACCCTGCAGAAAATTAATGCCTCATTCACCAAAATGGATGAGAGCTTGAAATAAAACACATCCCCAAGGGTAGCAGGGCAACCCCAAGGAGATACTAAAAATTCATCATCTACTACTAGACCTGGAGTCCAGAATCTGGTGGAAGAAAGGTATATTCCCCCACATAGGAGAGAAGAATCTGGCAAAGGAACTAATCTGAATAATTACTCGAAATGCTAATAATGGTAACAGTGCTAATTTTGTTAGATTAACTCCTAATAACCAAATGTTTGGCAGGACAAATCCCAATTTGCAACCTAGAATTTATAATCTAGAGACTAATCAGCAGGGAAGAGGCTCGGGGGGCAATGTTCACTAAGGGTAAATTTCATTACCGTAAGGACATATGACATTTCCTCTAGACAACTTACCATTTCCTCAAGGGCCAAATGCAATACCTTAGCCTTATCTACCATTACCTCAAGCCCTAAGAGGTGGAGGGGTTGATCTGGATGCTGTAAAAGATGTTATGCAGGAATTGTATGGTCCTGGACTGCACCAAATTGGCTGTCCTGAGTTTTACAAACCATATCCTGATGCAATTGATAGAGATAACCCATATCCCAGGGGCTATCGCATTCCTGAATTTTCATTGTTCTCTGAGGAAGATGGGCAGTCCACCTTAGAACATACAGCACAGTTCACAATCCAGTGTGGTGAATTGGCTAATTATGAGAATTTTTCTAATTACCGTATGAGGTTATTTCCTAATACCTTGACAGGTGCAGCCTTCACATGGTATGCCATACTGCTGAGAAATTCTATTTTTACTTGGCAGGAGATGAAGCGATAGTTTTATACACAGTTCTTTCAGGCTGAACTTAAAGTGTGCATAGCAGAGCTGCCAAGGGTGACTCAAAGGGCTGGTGAAACTGCCGATCTGTTTATTGCAAGGTTCAAGAAGATGAGGAATATAAGAAAAATATTTCTCTCTGAGTCAGAGTATGTGAAAATAGCTCAGAGGGGTTTAGATATCGAGTTACAGAAGAAATTTTAAGGCATAGAATTTCATGATTTTTATGAACTAGCTGCAAAGGTTAGTAAGTATGAGGAGCTTTTACAAGAAGAAAATCAAAGAAGGAAAAATACTATGGGTACTTATTTTCAGGAGGTATCAAATGTTGAGGTAGTAGTAGCCGATCTGGTGATTACTACTTCCTGTGTTTGTCCACTTTTGGAAAAGAAAGTCCCAGAAGCCTGGAAGAAGCCTCAAGGATCCAATTCCTAAAATTAGTATACATTTGAAGTTTTAAAAATAGAGCAGATCTTTGATTTCCTCCTGAAGGAAGATTTCATCAAATTACCTCCAGACCATAAAATTCCTTCTAAGGAGGAATTAAAGGGAAAGGATTACTATAAGTATTATAACTCGTTTAATCACTCTACTAATGTCTGTTGGGTGTTTAGGAATGTGGTACATGATCGGATTAATAAGGGTATTCTAAAGTTCCCTGAGAAAAAGGATGCAATGCTGATTGAGGAAGATCTTTTTCCCCCAGTGGCTACAGTAAATTCTGTCAATATTAACTTAAGAGCCTTACTAGATGTGAAGAAAAAGATCAAAGAGAAATAGGAAGTCTGGGACATACTAGGCTAGCCTTCTGGCAAGTTTGATTATATAGTGAAATATTCTAAGCCACCTGCTAACAATATTCATATTCTTATGAGTGGTACTATTTCTACAGGAAGGAGGAAAAAGAGTATGGAGGAGGGACAGATCCAAAGTTCAAATAGAGAGCCATTCAAAGGTAGGAGCCACTGGAGACCACAGTTACGATAAATTTTACAAATAGAAAATTTTCCCCTTCCTTTGCATCAGAAAGAAGTTACAGGCCTAGAGGAAGGAGAGATGAAAGAAGATCACCACCTAGGTTCCAAAGGAGACAGCCCAGATTCATTCTACCCCCTCTTGTATAATCCAACCAATAATGGCATAGGGTAGAGCATAAAAAGTTTCCTCAGCCACCTACCCGAATGCAGAAGAGGAGGTTTCAAAGGCAAAGAGCAGTTGAACGAAGGCAAAAGGAGCCAGAAACCCAATCTAGTGCAATATCTAAATTCAGACACAAAGTAATTGAGGATCCAACTTCTAACATGGAGATGAAAGAATCCGTTAGCAGCTCAGATGATTTAATGCTATTTGATCATGAACCAAATGTACTGAATGACATGGAGATTGATAGCTTTACTGTGGATAGTGAACCAATGCCATTCGGGTGTGCTACATCGTCAATTACTTTGCCTAAAAATTTCATGATGCAATAAAGTAATGTTAAGAAAGACGTAGTTGAAATTCAGAATACTCGGGGGGCAATACTCTTAGAAGATGAAAAACTTATCAGTGGAGTTACAATTTAGGTCACTGGACTGAATTTCCCAAAAAGAGTATCATGGAGAAATCATCTATGGAGGCAACTAAACACATCAGGCCTCTTTACATTAGAGCACATCTTAATGGCAAACCCTTTTCTAGAGATCTTATTGACAATGGGTTGGTAGTGAACATTATGCCATCCAGGTTATTGCATTTATTGGAAAAAATAGAAGAACAACTAATAGTCATCGATGTCGCAGTGACTGCTTTTATAGGAGAAGTCATAAAAATAATTGGAGTTCTACCAGCTGAGATCACTGTGGGAAGTAAAAAATCTCTCAATGCATTTTTTGTGATGGACTCTATTGCAAGTTATAATTTATTACTTGGAAAAGACTGGATTCACGCCAACTAGTGTATACAATCCTCTCTGCACCAGTTTTTACTTTTATGGAGGGCAGACAATAGACCCTTCAATACCTGTTCAGATAACTTGGAGGCTAGTAACTATGATGTAGACCTTGGGCCTATCAAGTTCATTGGAGATAAGCCTAGGCCTGAATCAAAGAACATTCCAAAATAAGACATAGAGGAAGTGCTTCAACAACAGTCAGATTTACTGTACAAGTCTATCATACCATATAGGCCGATAGGACATCCTCTTATTGAGGAAATTATTGATGAATAGTTATACCAAGGAAGAACAGGCAATGGCTGTAGCTACTATAAAGAAGGTGTACGTGTAGCAGATGTTAGAGAAGATAGCTAGAGAAAGTATGGAAGTAGATGGGACATAAATTCTTAGTGAAGAGGAATCAAATGAAAATATTGATGAATTAAAAATGGAAGATGTGCAAGAGGCACCAGTTCACCTTGAGGATTACAAACATGAAGTTCATGATCCATTGAAGGAAATAAACCTGGGCACTGATCAAAAGATAAGGGTTACTTATATCAGTTCTTTGTTGAAACTTGAGCTGAAGAAGGAAATAATAAAGTTACTACAGAACTTCAAAGACTATTTTGTATGGGATTACACAGAGATGCCAGGATTGAGTAGGGAGGTAGTTGAGCACCGCCTTCCAATCAAACTTGAATTTCATCCATTCCAACAACCTTCCAGAAGAATGTCAAAGGAGGTAGAGCTGAAGGTGAAAAATGAAATCCAAAAGCTTCTTAAGGCCATCCAGGTATGCTGAATGGATACCTAATATTGTGCCTATTATGAAAAAGAATGGTAAATTATGAGTTTGTGTTGATTTTAGCGACCCGAATTTAGCTACTCCTAAGGATGTATATGTTATGCCTGTAGCTGATATATTAGTTGATGCTGCCGTCAGGAATGAATTGTTGTCATTCATGGATGGCTTTTTAGATTATAATTAAATTTTCATAGCCAAGGAGGATATCTCCAAGACTGCCTTCAGGTGTCCTAGTGCTATTGGGACATTTGAATGGCTGGTCATACTATTTTGGTTGACAAATGTAGGTGCTATCTATCAAAGGGCCATGAATGTAATCTTTTATGATATTATTGGCCAATATATGGAGATTTACATTAATGATATAGTTGGAATTTTTTTGAGATTTCTAGTACATCAAAGAGGTATGGAGATAGATAAGGCAAGGGCTGTACTTGAAACCAGGCCACCTTAATCCAAACAGGAGCTGCAGAGGTTCCTAAGATAAGTGAATTACCTCCGTGGGTTTATTTCTAACCTTATTAGAAAGACCGAAGAATTTTCTAATTTATTAAAATTAAAACAAATAGTTGGTTTTAAATGGGAAAAAAGACATCAAGTTGCTTTCGATAAAATTAAGCAATATCTTTCTCATCCTCCTGTGTTAGTTCCTCCAAGGGAGGGAATTCCTTTAAAACTTTACATACCTGCTGTAAATAAATCTATTAGATATTTGTTAGCTCAAAATGATTCAGTAGGTCATGAATAGGGAATTTACTATTTGAGTAGGATTTCATTTCCTATAGAGGTGAAATATACATATGTTGAGAAATTATATTTGGCATTGTACTTTACATACACTAAACTGAGACACTATTTGTTGAAGCACAGGGTGTATATAATTTCTCAAACTGATCTGATGAAATATATGTTGAACAGGCCTGTGCTATCTGGAAAGATTGGCAAATGGTTATTGGGCCTAATTGAGTTCACTCTAGTATTATTTTCCTAAAAAATCAGTGAAAGGTCAAGCTTTGGCGGATTTCTTAGCTGATCACCCTACTTTTGATACTGTTGATGAGAAGGAAAATGAATCCATCCATAGATTCTCAAATTCGATGGTTCATCTACAGAAAAGTCAACTGAGGCAGGAGTGGTAATTACATCACTTGAAGGAACTAAAACAGCTCTCAGTTTCAATTTGGACTTTGAATGTACTAACAACCAGGCTGAATATGAGGCTTTGATGATAGGCCTTCAAATTCTACAAGATTTTAGTGCAAAAGAAATCCTGGTAATTGGTAATTCTCAGCTTGTTCTCAAACAGTTGATGGGAGAATATAAGTGTACCATTATTTCTTTAGCTCCTTATTATACATCGACCATTCAGTTGGTTGAGTCCTTTGATAGTATATTTTTCATGCATGTGCCTAGGGAGTTAAATTGGGAAGTTGATGAATTATCTCAGGTTGCTTCTAATTTGAGATTATTTGAGGACTTGACTCATAAATTTATTTTTGTGCAGAAAAGAAACCATCCATCTATTCTAAAAAGAGGGATTCAGGTGGAAACCCTCAATGTTGACATGAACTTGGCATGGGATTGGCGCACAGACATAAAAAATTACCTTGAGAATCCTGCCAAGAAAGTGCCTTTTAAAGTTAAGGCTCAAGCTTTAAATTATTTCTTACTGGAAGGTTATTTATTCAGAAGAACTCGTGATGGATTATTGCTTAGATGTATAGCTTTTCCAGAAGCAATAGAAGTTTTAAAACAAGTGCATGAAGGTATTTATAGGGCCCATTAAGCAGGAAGGATGATGAGATGGTTAATACGTAGACATAGTTACTACTAGCCAACTATACTTGAAGATTGCATCCAGTATGCTAAGGGCTGCCAGCAGTATCAAAAATATGGGAACAAACAGAGGGTGCCTATGGATGACCTATATCCAGTGGTTAAACTATGGCCATTCAGAGGATGGGCAATTGACTTAATTGGTAAAATTTATCCAGCTTCATCCAAAGGCCATAGTTTCATCATTGTTGCCATCGACTACTTCACCAAATGGGTGGAGGCTATACCTCTGAAGAAAGTTGAACAGAAAGATGTATTTTTCTTCATCAAAGAATACATCATCCATAGATTTGGTATTCCTCAGACCATTACTACTGATCAGGGTACTATGTTCACTGAAGAGGAAATGAGGGAATTTATGGAGGATTATAATATCAAGCTTTTGAATTCCACTCCTCACTATGCTCAGGCTAATGGTCAGGTAGAAGCTTCAAATAAAATTCTTATTGGAATCTTAGAAAAAATGCTGGAGGATAATCCAAGGGATTGGCCAAGAATCCTACCTGAGATTTTATGAGCATACAGAACTTCTAAGAGGGAAGCAACTGGTACAAGTCCTTTTGCTCTTACATATGGACATTATGCTATTCTTCCTGTAGAGGTGTCTATACCATATTTGAGAGTGGCTAGATAGAACAGCCTAACTCCCGAGTAATTCTAAGAAGCCATGTTAATGGAGCTTGAAAGTGTGGATGAGGAAAGGCTTAAAGCTTTGACTAGCATGCTAGCACAGAAAATGAGGATCTCCATAATTTACAATAAGAGAATTAGAAAGAAGAAATTTCAAGTTGGAGAGTTAGTGTGGAAAGTTATTTTGCCACCTGGAACTAAAGACAAGGAATTAGGGAAATGGTCTCCAAATTTGGAAGGGCCATTTAGAATACATCAGGTTTTAGAAGGAAATGCTTATTAGTTGGAAAGCTTGGATGGGATGCCACATAAAAGGTTCATTAATGAAAAATACTTGAAGAAATATTTCCCCACCTTGGGGAAATAAAAGAGAGCTAAAATAAATATTTTGGCTAACAGCCAATGTTATGCCACTATGTTCTTTAGTGGTTTTTTTTATTTCTTTTTGCTTTGTAAGTTGGATTTTATATGCCACTTGTAAATAAATAAGGTGTGAGCTTTTGTTTGAAGTTTTTAATATTATTTTTGGTGTATTTTCTTTAAATTTTTTTCAAAATTTCGGCAGCATTTTTGCTAAAAATTGGATATTTGGAGGTACAAATGAATGGCTGTAGTGCATTATATGCTATAGATGGATATTTGGAGGTATAAGTAAATATGCCCTGTGATAATCATGCTATAGTTATCATCCAAGAAAGGATGGTAATCACTAGTACATATATAAAAAAAAAGTATTAAAGTACAGTACTGAAGCAAATCACAAGACATAACAAAAGTATCATATCCATAAACAGAAGGAAATGGATCACAAGGAGTCAAAGTCAAAGCCTCGTAAGTCCTCCTAAACAGCTAGGTATTTCTACTTAGCGATCACTGCCTCTTCCTCTTGGCTAAGCCATTCCTTGGCTACATCCTTCTTGCTTTCCAAGGAAGTTTTGATGTGTTGAGCTTCCTGTAGTACATTCCTGTACCTAGCAGTCAGCTCTCTATTCTGCTGAAGAAGATCATCTCTTTAGGCTCGCAAAGTAGCTAACCTGGCCTCTTATTCCTTGATCTCCCGGTTAACTTGAAGGAAGGTTGCTTTGCCTGCAACTTCCTTTTCTTTAATTTCCTTTAGCTTAAGTTGCCTGACTGAGAATGAATCCTTCTCTTAGAGGAAAAGCTGGAGATGGTTGGAGGCTGTGAGATGAGATGCACTAAATTCATCGAAGCGAGAAAAGCTCTCTGTGATCTTATTCTTTAATGTAGCAATAGCAGCTGAATTAAAATGTTGCTCCAGAGTGGCGAGAGATGATAGAAATATGGATCTCTGAGTCCTTTGAAGAGTGCCCATCTCTAGACTAAGTAAAGTCTTCAATGCATTCTTAGCCTTACTAATGGAAGACTCATCAGAAGAAGAAGAACTAAAAGGAGTTTTGGAGGGAGTCTCCAAGAAACTAAAATCCATAACAATGTCAACATCATCAATAGATGACCATGCCTGCAAAGTAAAGTCAAGTGTGAGCTAAGTAAATTTAATAAACAAAGGACTTGACTAATAAAGAGGTTTACCTCAGGAGTAGTAGAAGGTAGTGTATCTGAAGCAGCTGGAGAAGGATTAAACCCTGGAGGTAATGAATCTGGCTTCAGAGGTAATACAGATAGGACTAGAGGTAACGTGGCCATCTCTGGAGGTAATGAAGGATCTGACTCAGTTGAAACTAGAGAGGATACATTTGGAGAAGGTAAATGAGAGGAGTTCTCCTTGCTATCCTCGACTGTTGATATACAAGTAGAATGTTAGTTATCAAAAATAAAACTAACATAAAAAGAAAGCTTAAGGAGTGGCACGATTGGACCTGATGTCTCTTCCTCGGAGCTAGAACTGGAAATGTCATCATCTTCTATCTCTACCGCTGCTTTCTCCTTGCTTTTACCCTTTGACTTGCTGAGCATAGTAGTCAGCCTCTGAGACTTGTATCTAGGTGGAGGAGGAGGAGGTGTGACTTACTTCTTTTTCTTCACAGGCTTGGTTGCAGGTTGGGTGGTACTTTGTCTTTTATGGGTAGGCGCTGTAGAGGATGGAGTAATCAAAGTACCTGCAAAATAGTTTGAGTTTGTTATTATTTGGAGGAAGTTATAAGGATAACAAACTAAAGTTGTGAAAATGCTCTTACCTGAATAAGGAACATGTATAAGTTTTTTAATTCGTAGCTGCCACCACTTGTCATAAGCAGTGGTGTACTCAGAGTCTGTGGTGTTGCAAACTATCCCTCATCCTCTTTATGTCAGCCTTAGTACACGACTTTGGGTCATCTATGAAAGAAGAAAAGATAAGAGGATCTAAAGTAGGAGGAATCAAAGGCTCTAAGCCAAACTGATGGCTGATAAGGAAGGGCATATATCTCTCAAACGATAAAGGAGTACCACCCATGGAACTAAGGACAAACTTATCCCTAATTACAAATAGCCTAGGAGTGGTGGCCCAATAGAAAATTTGGGTTTCTATAACACCAATGAAGGAATCAGAAAAGAGATGAAGCCATATGGGTCTGCCATTGAAAACCTTATAAAGGTAAGAAGGTCTCTTCTTAGGCTTTAAGGCTAAAAGGTGCCCATATATTGTCCCATGCTTCCTAGAACAGACTCGGGTAATCAAAGTACACCCTGGATCAAGGGAATAGGCTAAACAAGGGGCTTCGGCATTATCATAAAAATTAGGGAAGTAGGCAAACAACTAGATCTGCATAAACTATGCACCACTATTTATATACCCGAAGGTTCTTTGAGACATCTTCTCAAGTTTAAGTACAAGTTTCCAAGAAGGATAGAGCCTAAAGCATAATGTCCGCCTTCAGCCAAAGCATATGCCAAGAGGAAGTACTCCAAAGTAGGTTTAGAAGAAGTAGGGTAGAAGATGTATTTACAGAGAAGAACCCAAAGAAAGTCAACATGCTCATCAACGGTTGGCTCACCATGCCTAACCTCATTAATTAAACTGCTATAACTGTCATGAGGTCTAGTGTCACACCCTCCAGGTGCCACATACACGTGTCCAGAACATTAAAATTATACACGTAAATAATCAAAATTTTTCACAATTTGAAAGCTTCTTTATAAATATATATATCAAAATATCATTTATACATAGTATTAAAATTTACAAAATTTACAATAGAAAAACTTATGTCTTTACAAAGACCACAAGCTTAATGTACATATGCTCTGATGCATGGATGGCAAGATTGTCGTCAAGCACACGGTTGTCCCACCTTGGTCCTTTTCACCCAAGCTTCAAGCTTTACAAAATAAGCTTTAAACAAGCTAACTACCACCTGAAAACCACAAATTGCAAAGGGGTGAGCTTGCTACTCAGATAAGTAATTATTAAGCCAAGATCACCAATAGTTCTTCTCTAGAACTATAAAGGAACAGTCGGAAAAAC
>CATIWO010168573.1:0-14486 GCA_949673435.1 Macaranga tanarius
TTGCTCAATTATTGATTCAATTAATTAGTTAGGTATATTGAGATCGAGAGAAGATTTATACCTAAGGTTTTTAAGGTGAATTTGAATCATTACATGCCAAATATTCTGAACCGAGAGGAGATTAATATTTGGGGAACTAGAATAAAGTCTATTAGTATTAATTTGAGTAGCGGTACCAATTAATTATTAATATTGCATGATTACCTTAGGTGCTTAAATTTATTAAGGATTTATTAATTAGGGTTTAGAGAGGCGAGAGTCCATAAATTCTAATTTATAATTGAATTAATAAATTAACTTTATACTTGCTCGAGAGAGATTTATAAGAATCTTCGTGGTAGTAGCTTGAACATAATTCATGAATTAGGTTATAATAATTTTATTTTAATTTAATACAAATATAGGTGAAAAGAGAAACTCTAGTACATTGCATACATAATTGTTTATTTTAATTTCAAAATTTAAAATGGTTTTAATTGTAAGTTCTTTTACTGCCTTACTACTATAAACAATTGATTCGTTTAGACAAGCAAGCCAATCAAGTGAATTAATACTTAATCTCTTCTCTGTGGGACGATACTTGGACTTATAATCCTATATTATAACTTAACCCGTATACTTGTGGATTCTCCTCATCACTGTCGTCAATACTCTAAAAGAAGAAAATAAAAAGCTTAGAGAGATTTTAAAGAAAAGCAGTTCAGATAGATTAGAAGCATGTAACAAACATACCGCATTAAAAGAATTAAAAGAAGAAAATAGAATTTTGATGTGAGACTTGAATACTATTGAGAATCCAACTATGCGTGCATTTATTGAAGCTGAACAAGCACGTATTATACAAAGGAGATCTGTACAACATCAACCACCACCACTACCACCTCCTTCTGCATCTAATGATTTTAATGATTATTTTGATAATATTGGTGGATCTAGAACTAATTTATCAGATTATTAAAATATTTCATAGTTTTGTAATATTTTTAATATTTATGTATTTTTTTTTAGAAATTGTGTGATGTTTTCATATTTATGTAATATTTACAATGTTTATGTAATGTTTTATAATGTTTTATAATGTTTTAAATATTTATGTAATGTTTGACAATATTTTTAATATTCATGTAATGTTATTTTATATTTATATGAATATATTATGTACATATAATTAATAATATATGTAATGAACATACATAAATTATTAATTTTGAAAAAATAAACAATAATACAATAAAATAATTTTATATTTTGTAATTAAAAAATGAACAAAAATAATTATCATGAAAAAGGAAATTGAATAATATAAAGTAAAAATTATTCTGTAATATTTTAAATGTAAAAAATATAGAATTTATTTTTGGGGTATGTTTTTGTAATTATACAAAAAATGAATAGTGTTTGCTGTTGTGAATAGTGCCACAACAAATTTGTTGTGGCACTATTCACAATCAGCAAAATAGTGTTGGTTTTGGCATGGGATTGGAGTACTCCTATGCCAAAACACACACCAAATTGCTGATTTGCTTTTCCCGTTGGAGATGGCCTAAAACGTTTAACATTTAGTTGCATTTACAACCGATCTCTTTGGTAAGGTCTACAGTTATAATGGTTCAAAATTCAGAGATTAATAAAGCAATAAATGCCAAATCGGCCCCTGAACTTTAATGCATGGGCCCAGTAACCCAAAATGACTTCTTTGACCATCTTAGCCCAAAACTTTCCACTTCCAGCTCAATTTAGCACTTTTCTTTTGAGGAATATTTACAAAAATTAGACAAAAAGTGGAACAAATTATCAAAAATAGGATTGATTTTTTTTTTTTCATTTCAAACGTACTTTTTTTTAAAGATTTCATAAAAAGTACGATGTTTAAAAATAATCTCACCAGACACCATGTTCTACCATTGATTCCTCTTAAATACCCACAGCTATTTCTCCTTTCACATATCGTCGATTTTTAATTGTTTCCATTTTAAATTTACTTTGGATTAGATTATTTAATTAATATTGTTTTAAAATTTTGAAATTATTTAATTAAATTTACTTGGATATAATAGGTGCAGAGACAAATTAAGTAAAAGTTATGAGTTTTTTTAATAGATAATGTTAATTGCTAGATTTATTAATTATCACTTGATATATTTTATATATTACTATAATAATAATTAGAAAAATGAATGAAGAGCATAAAATAACCCAAAAAATAATATGAGAACAAACTAGAAAACAACCTGAAATTATATTAAAAAAAACCCCAAAAACAACTCCAAAAATAGCCAAAAACAACCCCAAAATACAACTAAAAATAATCCCAAAAATAATACCGAAAATAGCCCAAAAAACAACCTTAACTTAAAAACAACCTAAAAGACAAACCCAAAAAATAATCTCCCATACAAAACAAAAAACAACCTTCAGCAAGTAAAAAACAATACATAATATTACAACGTATACATTCACCAAATCAATAAAAATTCATCAATTAGCAAAAATCTATCAATACTTATAACAACAGAAACACAAATTTAAAAATAAAATTAGAAAAAAATACAATCCAAGAATTACCCATGTCACATCTATGTCCTTAAAAATTTGGTTGATAGAATTTAAGATTATTTAATTTAATATAATTAAGAATTATTTCGGGTGGAGTTATTAATGGAGGGTTTAATAATAATAAATTCAGTTAGAGAAGGGTGTAATCGAAAGAAAATAAAAGTATGATAAGAATTAAATTGAAAGAGGACTACATAGGGAAGGATTTAAGTATAATAAGATATAGAAGTAAGGAGCAAATTAGGAATTCGCAAAAAAAAAAAAAAGAAAGTTGAATTAAAAACGCATAGGAGGAGAAGAAGAAAGCAAAAGCTTTCTATTATCAAAAACTTGGAGAAAGAAAGAAGCTATAGCGAGATAAGAAGAATAAAAATAGTAACTAGAGTTTTGTTGGCTAGGATTTGCATTGATCAAGGTAAGATTTTAGCTTCATATTGCATTTTCTTTGAAAATTAAAGCATTACATATTATGTTCTTAAAAAAGATCATGAGAATTGTGGTTTATTTTAGGCAATCAACAAGTTGAGTGAAGCAAGTGCTGGAATCTTAGTGAGTGACTTTCTTATCATCCACTTCTTATGATTCAAACTCCATTATTGAATTATCAATCCTTTCTGATTGATGATTGCTTTTAATTATGTATTATAAAAATGAAATGCTTAAAGTATGAAATATGCATTAAATTGAAGTTACAAATGTGTAAAAAGGAGTAAAACATGTATTGAAATGGGTCTTGAAACATTTTAGTTGAAAATATATTGATTCTAGATTGAAATTTTATTATTTCGAGTACAGAATACCTCTGTAGGTCGATTAGGCAACACTTAATCGATTTAGTAGTGCCTTAGTGTGCTAATGATTCTGGCCAAGTTTACAAGAAGCTTTAGGTATTAGATTAAGGTTTATTACTGCTTTTTCACTTCCAAACTGATAGACAATCTGAAAGAATAATACAAATATTAAAAGATATGTTAAGAGCTAGTGCCTTGGATTTTAGTGGCAACTAGGATAAACAAATGCCTTTAATGAAATTTGCTTATAATAACAGTTACCAAAGTAGTTTAGATATGGCACCGTTTGATGCTCTATGTGGCAGGAAGTGTCAAATGCCAATTTGTTAGGAAGAAGCTAGAGAAAGAAAGTTGTTGGGTCCTAAATTAATTCAGTTAACTATGGATAATTAATATCCGAGTATTACGGGAAAATCTTAAAGCGGCTCAGGATAGACACCGGAGTTACGCTAATCTTAAGTGAGCCGATATTGAGTTTAATATGGGTAATAAGGTGCTCTTAAAGATATCTCTATGGAAAAATGTAATAAGGTTTGGTAAGCTAGGAAAATTAAGCCCAAGATACATCGGCCCATATGAAGTAGTTGAGCGTATTAGGCCCATAGCTTATCGATTAGCCTTACCACCAAAATTAGTGGAAATGCATGATATATTTCATGTGTTGATGTTAAAAAGATATCAAAGTGATCCCACACATATTTTGCAAGAACAGTCAAAAGATATCAAAGTGATCCCACACATATTTTGCAAGAACAGTCAATGGACATTGAAGGAAATTTTAAGCTATGAAGAAGTGCTTGCGGCTATTTTAGCTCGAGATCAGAAGATGTTAATTGTTAAGGAATAAAGTTATTTCGTTAGTCAAGGTGTTATAGAAAAATCATTCTCAGGAGAAAAATACTTAGGAAAGAGAAGAGAACATTAGATAATAGTATCTAATTTTTTTATGACATGAATAATAGATTTTCATGAGAATTTTGAGGATAAAATTCTTCTTAGAGGGGAAGAATTGTCACATCTATGTCCTCAAAACTTTGGTTGATAGAATTTAAGATTATTTAATTCAATATAATTAAGAATTATTTTGAGTGGAGTTATTAATAGAGGGTTTAATAAAAATAAATCAAGTTAAAGAAGTGTGTAATGGAAAGAAATTAAAAGTATGATATAGATTAAACTGAAAGAGGAATACATAGGGAAGGATTTAAGTATAATAAGATACAGTAGTAAAGAGCAATTTAAGAATTTGTAAAAAAAAAATTAAGAAGAAAGTTACGTTAAAAAATGCATAAGAGGAGAAGAAGAAAGTAAAAACTTTATGTTATAAAAAACTTGGAGAAAGAAAGAAGCTATAGTGAGAGAAAAAGAACAAGAATAGTAACTTGAGTTTTGTTGGCTAGGATTTGTATTGATCAAGGTAAGATCTTAGCTTCATATTGTATTTTCTTTGAAAATTAAAATATTACATATTATGTTCTTAAAGAAGATTATGAGAATTGTAGTTGATCTTAGGTGATTAACAAGTTGAGAGGAGGAATTGAGTGAAACAAATGCTAGAATCTTAGTGAGTGACTTTTTTATCATATTCTTCTTATGATTCAAACTCCCTTCTTGAATTATTAATCCTTTTTTTATTAATGATTGCTTTTGATTATAAATTATAAAAATAAAATGCTTAAAGTATGAAATATGCATTAAATTGAAGTTACAAATGTGTAAAAAGAAGTAAAATATGTATTGAAATGGGTTTTGAAATATTTTGGTTGAAAATATATTGATTATAGGTTGAAATTTTATTATTTCGAGTGCAGAATACCTCTGCAGGTCGATTAGGTGCCTCAGTGTACTGAGGCGACATCTCAGTACACTAAGGAGGCACTTCAGTGCTAAGGCAGTGCCTTAGTACTGCACTAAGGAGGTGCCTCAGCACCGAGAAGGCACCTCTGTGGCCTGTTCCTATGACCAGATGGACTTAAACGTAAAATTTTAGAGCCTAACCTTAATTAGAAGCTTGCAAACACCCATATAAACACTTAAATCACTAAAATTGACCCAAAATTAGTTAAATATAACTTATTTTTATAAATATATTTGTGATTGAGTTAGAGATATATATAACTTTGTATTTAAGCATAATAAATGAACTTAGAGTTAGTTTGAATCCTTTACTTCTCAAAGTAAAGGATAGTTGAAAAGTTTAAGCTTGATAACAAATGCAAATGATATCAAATCCTAATCAACCTAAATATCATAAGATTGAAGATTATAAGTTTGTTCACTCCCCAAACATGATAATATCTGATAAACTTTCAAATCTCCGACATAGAGACTAAATCTATGTTAGTTAATAAATCAAATCGAGCAATATCTAAATAATTAAATGAGATATATATATATATATATATATATATATATAGAAGTTTGGAATTCTTTATCAAAGTAGAACAACCAAGAGTGGCTGTATCCATCGTTCTGAATAAAGAAGGAATTGAACCAAGCTTGTTGATAATCCCAGTAGTTAAAAAACTGACAATGGGTTATTCTAGTATGCAAGTCTAGAGGAAAAGGTTTTAACCTATTCAAATTAGTGCCCCATTCAGTTGGATGAATAATTTTCTGAATGATATAGGTTGAATAAAAAGGATTGGGATTTTTTTGTCCTTTTTAAAAATATTTAAATTTGGTAGAGCCAGTTGTTTCTAAAATAACTTGGTAAAAATCTTTTAGTTTTGAAAGATCTCACGGTCTGTAATACCAACCTTTTAGAAAAAGTTTGAAAACTACCTTGGAGGGTTTGTTGTTATAAAATCCTTCCTCCATGGTCAGAATATTTTGAAAATTAATTTTTTCTAAATAGGTTGAGCTTGGTCTCAAAACTTCTTTTTCTTTTAAAACAATTTGAGAAGAAACTGGTTTGGAAATCATTTGAGATGAGTTTTGTACAGAAATCTCCATCTCTGGATTTTTTGAAACAATTTCTTTTTCTTTTTCTTTTCCTTTTCCTTCTCTTGTTGAAGATTTGGAAGAGGAAGAAGTTTGGGCCGAAGCTTGAGAGGCTTACAATAAATCTTGGAGAGCCTTAATGAGCACTAGAGATTGGGTGAGCCGTTCAACCTATATTTGGATTTGGGCCTATTTTTGGGCTTTATCATTTTCATCTTCTTGGACAATGTCCATTCAGGATTTTACTGGTTGGACTGAAGATGGTTTGGAAAGTTTTTGGGCCGGTGTTTGGGTTCGGGTTTTATCCTCACTAAGGTTTGGTTCATTTGTAGAGGCCTTGCCCTTATCTTTCTTTCTGGGCATCAGTACTGATTTTGAAGAAATTCTTGGATTAGAAAATCAGGAGTTGAGTTTGTATCTCCTTTTATATATTCAATATCAAAATCAAATATAGAAATGATGGCTTGCCATCGGACAAAAATTTGTTTGGAAGCAATATTTTGAACATCTTTTTGTAAAACTTCTTTTGCAGACTTGCAATCAATCCTTAAAAGAAATTTTTGTTCAAAATATCACTTTGAAATTTAGTAATGCATAAAATGATTGAAAGAATTTCCTTTTTAATAGTAGAATAATTCTTTTGACAATCATTCCAGTATGCAGATGTAAACTAGACTATGCATTCCCTATTATGTTGGAGCTATTTTAGAATACTCCCATATCCTAATTCTGATACATCTGTCTCCACTATTTTAGGAGCTAATGGATCAGTTATATACAGACATGGAATTTCTAAAACCTATTTTTTGATTTATCTAACAATGTTTATATGATGATTAGACCATGCAACCAGATTATTTTTCAATCTATCATGCAGTGACTTTGCTAGAAGATTTATGTTTAGACAAAAATCTAAAACATAGTTCAGACTTCCTAAAAATCTCTGCAGTTGGGTTTTATCTAAGATTTTATTTGGAAACTTAGATGCAAATGCAAGAGATTTTTCTATGGGAGTTATGGTTCCATGGGTAATGTAATGTTCCAGAAAACGAAATCGAGTTTGGAAAAGTGAAATCTTTGATTTGGAAACTACTAAACCATTTTTCTTTGCAACTTGAAAAAAGGTTTGTACATATTTAAAATGCTGTTCAATTGAGTTTGAAAAAATCAAAACATCACCAATGTAAACAATACAAAATTTGGAAAATGGATTAAAAATGTCATTCATAATTCTTTGAAATTTTGAAGGAGTATTTTTTTAACCGAAAGGTATAACATTCCATTCATATTGTCCAAAAGGAACTGAATTTGCCAAAAACCAAATTTCATATCGAATTTGGAAATTTGATACACACACACACACACACACACACACAGATTAGTGATAAATTATAAGCCTTTGAATGAATTGTGTAGTAGATTTTCTTATGCTATACCAAATAAACATGTATTGTTTAAACAATTAGAAAAAAAAAGTATTTTTCTACTTTTGATTTAAAATCAAAATTTTATCATTGTAAAATTGATAAAAAGATAAACATTGAACAATATTTATTACTCCATAAGGATTGTATGAAATGAATATTTTACCATTTGGATATTTAAATAGTCCTGCTGAATTTCAGAAATTTACTAATATAATGATAAAACCATTAAAAACATTTACCTTAGTTTATATAGATGCTATTTTAATATTTTCTAATACGTTAGAAAAACATTTTAGATATATATTATTATTTGTAGAAAGATGTGAAAAGAAGGGATTGGTATTAGGAAAGGGAAAAAGTAAAGTAGCAAAATATGAAATAGAATTTCTAAGATCAATAATTAATAATACAAGAATAAAATTACAACCTCATATAGCCCAAAAATTATTAGATTTTCCTGAAAAAATTACAGAAAAAAATAGTTACAATCCTTATTAGGATTATTAAATATTTGTAGAGAATAAGCTTATATTTTATCTAGCTTTAATAAAAAGTTAAAAAAAAATAAAAAAATTAGATTGGACAATAAAATATGAATTATTAGTAAAAAAGATAAAATATATTTGTAGAAATATTCCACTCTTATCACTTCCTACAAGACCATGGGAATGGATAGTGACAACTGATGCTAGTGACATAGGATGGGGAGCTACTTTATTTTTTTTTTTAAAAAAGATAAAGAATTCAAAATTTGTAAGTATAATTCAGGAACCTTTAATAAAGCATAACAAATTTATTCTTCAAATGAAAAAGAAATATTACCAGTAATAAAAGTAATTAAAAGTTTTGAATTAATGATTTGTGAATCTGAATTTATATGTATGTATGTGTGTATATATATATATATATATATATATATATATATATATATATATATATATATTTGTAAGGAATCGATTACACATCCGGAATATGAGCGGAAGCGTGGTGTGAGCACGAAACCGGTTTTTACAAAGCATGGCAAGTAATTAGTTGTGTAAATTGAATGTGTTGTGATCTTGGTTGTTTGGAATTCTTGCCTTTCATGCAAGGGCTACATAATAGGAAATTTTTTTGAAATTTATCATAACCGGTTTCATGCTCATACCACGCTTCCGCTCATATTCCAGTGTGTGTAATCGATTCCTTACAAGTGGTATATATATATATATACGTACAATCCACCCCCTTGACTTCTTGTATTTAAAGCAATTGGTGTATCTACTCTAATAATACTATTGTTCCGTACCATATATATATGTGTGTGTGTGTGTATTATATAATATATATAATACTATAGTTCCACATATCACAAATCTCAGTATCATAACTCAAGTCACTAGCACAGTACAGTTGAGATTATGTTGGCCAACTTAATAATAATTGTCTTTGGGATAGTACATGGATTCAATCGTGCCTTTGGGGTGAATCTATGTGGTTGATAAGTATGCATATAAATTCTCTGAGTAGTGATATAGTACAGTTAAGATTATGTTGGCCAACTTAATAATAATTGTCTTTGAGATAGTGCATGGATTCAATCGTGCCTTTGGGGCGAATCTATGTGGTTGATAAGTATGCATACGAATTCTCTGAGTAGTGATATATAGGGGTGTACAAAAAATGACCGAATCCGATTAACTGAACCAAACCGACTGGTTTGGTTCGGTTTTCAATTTGAAAAACTAAAAATAACCGAACCGACCAACTTAAATAAATATTTATTATAAAAATATTAAATAAAATATATTAATTAGAAAAAATTATACATAAATATTAAAATTGTAAATAAAAAATATTTTTTTAGTTATATAATTAAAGAATAAGCTTTAAAAAATTATAAAATAAAAAATAAAAATTTTATTTAAAAAATAAAATTAATTAACCGAATAGCCGACCGAACTGAACCAAACCAAGTTGGTTCGGTTAATTTTAGTTTTTTCTCTAGTTCAGTTCGGTCATAATTCTCTCTTGGTCGGTTTTGGTGGTTCTTTGACCGAATCAAACCGACCGATGCTCAGCCCTATAGTGATGTAGTTAGTGTGGACTATGCTAGTGACTTGAGTTATGATACTAAGATTTGTGATACGTAGAACCATCAATCAAAATATGGGAAATGAGAATTGAGAAAGAGAAATTATACTAATATACAATGGACAATTGTATAATAAGAAATTCAATTTTGAGTGTAAAAATATTATGTTGATGATAATAAATATAATACAATGAAATTAAGTGTGTTTAATCTTAGGACTTGTTAATAAATTGAGCACTCAATCTTATTTTTTATTACATGATACTATTATATTTATTTGATTGTTTCTTGAGTGCTTCTTGATGATTGAGCTATTCTTGTTGTTTTTTTACACTCACTAGGTAATTTTCTTACGAAATTACTCAAATTCTTTAATTTTTTAAAAATTTTCAGTATAGGTATATTGTATATGTTTAGCTAGTATATAAAAGATGGTTGTGCAGTGGACCACGATAACCTATGAACCACTTGAGGCAGAGGCTTTAATGAAGTATATCATTTGTCATGATGCTGATGCTGAGATAGCTTTTTGAGTTACTGTTGAGCCTATAGGAGCTTTAGTCTATTTGTTAGTCATTAGGGAGGACTATTTAGACAATATATGCACCACTGTCTTTTACGACATCACCACTGATTTACATGTCATTTTGACTTGAATATGAGCAGATAGAGGATGAGGTTTCTTTTTTATCGTTTTGCTATATGACCAGGCTATACCTTAGTACAATGATTGTACCTTTTGCTTTGGAGATGGGTGTATAACTGATGAGCCGTGGGCTAGTGTGGTTCAGGTCTGGGATGCACATCTATAGTCGGATAGGATCCGACCTTAGAGAGAGGGTTATCGGGGCTTACCATGATATTTTATTTGTATCTAATTGTATAATAACCAGTACTCTTGTTATTTATATTTAGCTAAATATTGTATGGTGACAGGACACCAATTTATTTGTATTGAAGTATATATGTATGTTATATTATGATATAATTTACCACTTGCCATTAAATTAGTATCTTGGAAATATACAATATACTGTTAATAATAATTAAGTATTGTGCCATCATTTTATAGAAATGTCATTTTATATTATATGTTATTAAGAGATTCTTTTTTTTATAGTTTTTAAGTAATGCCTCTTTCTATCGTTGCCACTGTCGGATTGGTATTTTGGTGGGGGTACGATGGGGAGGGTTGTTACAACCCAAGTACCAGTATAAAAAAAAAGACACCCACTCATCAAAATTAACAAGAAATCATCAATTGGTAAAAATTTATCAATACTCATAGCACCACAAATATAAATACAAACACAAAATCAAAAAAAAAAAAAAGAAGAAAAAGAAACATTATAGTCGTTTGAGTTTTATTTATTGTTGAAAATTTATTATTAGTAGAATTTATTTTATAGTTAGTGATTAGTTTAGAAGAAGGATGAAAAGAGATCGATTTTGGAGAAACAGAGAAAAAGCGAAGAGAGGAAGAAGAGAAACCCAATGATGAGAAAGAAAATAATATAAAAAAGAAAAAAGAAAAAAAAGAAAGAGTCCATATTTTAGAAAATACACGTGGTTAAGTTTGAATTAAAAAAAGGCCTAATTACTTAAAAAATCTTGAACTTTTCAAGTTTTAATAATTTTGGCATGTTCTTTCAACTTTTATTTAAAAACTCTTAAACTTTACATTTTTTTTAACAATTTTAATACGTTCTTTTAAAATTTATTAAAAAATCAGAAACTTTACAATTTTTAACAATTTTAGCATATTCTTTTAACAATTTATCAAAAAAAATTGTTAAAACTCATAAAGTTCAGGATTTTTTAGATAATTAGACCAATATTTAATTATATTTGTTCAATCAATTTTTTAACATCCTATAAAATGTTGCAGCAGTGTTTAATATTGATATGATATCATACTTCTTTTATTTTTATTTTTTAAAAACGAGAATTTAGTGAATTACCAAAAATTTTCTTATTAAAATATAGAATTTTCAAGTACTTATATATTATTTAATGGATGATAATGAGAGAGTTGTTAATTCAAGAATTGAGACAGTTTAATTTTACTAAAATAGTTTCATTAGCGCCTGAAGTATTATAAAATAAAAAAATTAGAAAATATAAGATATATCATTTAAGATTAAAAATGGTATATTTTAATAAGAAAATTTTTACTAATTCATTAAATTCTCATTTTTTAAAAAAAAAATAAAAGAAGTGTGGTGCCATATTAATATTAAACACTGCAACATTTTATAAAATGTTAAAAAAATGATTGAACAAATATAATTTAATATTAGTCTAATTACCTAAAAAATCCTGATCTTTATGAGTTTTAATAAAATTTTTTAAAAATTGTTAAAAATATATGTTAAAATTGTAAAATTTCTGATTTTTTTATAAATTTTAAAAGAACGTATTGAAATTGTTAAAAAATGTAAAGTTTAAGATTTATTAAATAAAAGTTGAAAGAACATGTTAAAATTATTAAAACTTGAAAAGTTCAGAATTTTTTAAGTAATCAGGCCTTAAAAAAACCACCGTATTTTTGAAGTATTCTGTTTTGAGTTAAATATTTGTGTAATTTTACCTTCTTTTAATTTAGGATTTGTAGGTTTATATAATTTCTCCTAAAGTTAAACATTTCATCTCTTGTATATTTTTAATGGCGCTCTTCCTCTTCAGGAGAATTTGCAGCAGCGAGGTATTGATCATGCTTTTGTTGAATGCCCTCTTGTTAAAGAGGTTTGGCAAAGTTATAGGTTGGGTTCACAAATATTAATAATGCTTTCTGCTGCTACAGTGTTTGATTGGTTTCTGGAATTGTTCTGTTCTTTGTTGAAATCTAATTTGAAGGAAGTGCTGGTGATTCTGTAGAGTATTTAGAATTCTAGGATTTGTGAAATATTTGATTGAACATAAGTCCATGACTGCAAGGACTGTCATTGCTTCATCAATGTCATTGTTACAACATTAATTTTCTATGGGTTGAGGTTTCATGATCATGGTTTTCATTGCCATTCCCCTTTGACATGGTGCCCTCCAGGTGGTTCTTTTATGAAGATTAATGTGGATGCTTCTATTTGCATGTCCACTAATTGAGCAGTTGTTGGTTGTGTTATTAGCAATTCTTCTAGTGCTGTCATATGTAGTTTTTGCATATAAGAGTCTAACAAGTTTCTTCAGTGGTGTACAACTTGCTGAAGCTTATGCTTTATGTTTTGGTCTTCACACAGCTTGAGAGTTTGGGATTACACAACGCATGCTGAGTTAAAGGGCGATTCTTTAGCTCTTATTAATACTCTCAATAATGTTGCTCAAGTGTGCTTTTCTCTACAATTTGTGTATATTAACGAGATACACCAGCTTCAGGCGCATCTTAATGTTGTCAAGTTTGTATTTACCCCTTGTCATTGTAACAAAGTGGCGCACCCTTCAGCTTGTTGGTCTCGCACCACTTGTTCTTCAGTTGTTTTAGCCTCTGATGTTCCTGACTGTGTCCGCATCTTTGTGCAATATGATGTTTCTATGCTAAATTAATATAATTTCCGTTTCGTTTTGATTAAAAAAAAATTGTATTTTGAACGATTTATTTAATAAATAAAAATTCGTGTTCTGATTTTGTGCTTTTTAATTTTAAGTATGTGTTATTTTTGGAACAATTTGAGTAGTTTCCATGTTTGCAAATCTATCTATATGAAAACTAAGGTATGTTATAGCTTTTTTCACTAATTAACACTTATGTGGCACAATATATATTTTTTCTACCTATCTCTCTTTTTCCCTTTTTTTTTTAGTTGTTTTGATCTTATTAATTTTTTTGTATGTCTCATTTCCTCTCACATCTCTTATTTATGATCATTAATATTTATTAAATTATAATAAATATAAATTACTTTTAATTATTAATTTCATAATTTATAGTCATTAATTTGGATTAATTTCTGACTATTATTTTCAATTATTAATTTCATAACTTATAGTCATTAATTTAGGTTAATTCATAACTATTTACAAATAAAACAATTGTTTCTCTTTTTACCAGATTTCTTAATAATTAAAAAATAGCATTAAAAATTAGTTAAATTGTAACGTCTGTAAATTAATTAGTTTTATTAATTTATAATTATTTTAATATTATAATGGTATATTAAACCAATTGTAACGGTTTTATTAATTAACATTGTATTATAAATTATCAATAGCGATACACATTTTTTTATATTTTAATTTTTTTTTAATTTTATTATTATGTCATAAATGAATATTAAATATAAGACTATTAATATAAAATATTTAAATTTCAAATTTATTTTTCATTAAAGCATAGTAACCCTATCATTAATAATTGATTTTTCTGGAGGCTATATAAGGGTTCTTGATAAGATGATTATTATTATTATTATTTTTGTATTAGCTAGTCTTTTAGTTCGTGTATTAAAACATTATTTGCTCCTATCACTTTTCACTCTTATTTTAGTTTATATACTTGTAGGCGGTGGGGTTCAGCGCGCGCCCAAGTGTCCGGCGACCACGGCACTGTGCGGGCTCAGGGCCCACTAGGAATACAACTTTGGGCCTTGATAGGCTTGGGTCGGAGAATGGAGTCACCACCCGAGTGAAATCCGGAAATACTTTTACAGCAACTGGATCCCACGAAGGAAGCCCAGCAGCCGTCCTCAGAAATTGGGTCCG
>CATIWO010168592.1:0-22111 GCA_949673435.1 Macaranga tanarius
AGTATTGGTAGAAAGAACCTCATCTGGGCAAAGACTTTTTATTCTCAAAATTCTTTGCCCCCGACAATTTCATTTCCTGTCACAGCATTATAGCTCGGACCATAAAGAAACTTTTAACAAAAAAAAACGAAGGCATTCTGACTGATGAAGACATAGCACCCAAAAAGGTAGGGTTATTTATGTCATTTAAAGTTGCGCACCTCGTGCCTTACTGCATTAAAAAGAAAACTGAGAATTTACAGCTAGTAGGTTCTTTACAATAATATATATCACATGGTTTGTTTGAGCCAGTACAGAAGTTTCTTCAATTTTTTATTCTAACGGATTCAATTTCTATCTGGATTTGAATTGTGCCCTACATCTTAATTTAATTTCTTTAAAAAAAGGAGATTAAATAGGAAACCGCAGCTACAGCTTTCTTGCAGCTCTTAGATTGTTTTTTACAGTTGAGAAGAAACCACACATGGTTTTTGTCCCAATTAAAAATAAAAAAACCGAACTCTTTGCAAACAAGTCCAAGTTAGGGGTATTCTAAGGGGAAGTGACACTTTTGATGAAGATTCTCTGAGAATCCACAGTAAGGCCAAAACCATGTTTAAGTCTTGGAGGAACGACAAGAAAAAAATCAAAGCTGTATTCAAATTGCAGTTTCAGGCAACTCAGGTACCAATATAACATATGGATAATTGTACTGTCACTCAATTTCAAATGGGTCGTTGCTTTGCCTAGATTCTTGCTGCATTGCAACATATGTATTTATAATGTAGGCAATTTGAGCAAAAAAATTCACAAATTTACTAACAAGAAACACTTACCTTGTTTTGAATCTCCTCATCAGGTGCCACAGCTAAAGAAACCTGCTTTGATTATATCTTTGGTGCCAGAGGATGTAGGGAAGACAACGTTCAAACTGGAGAAAGCTCCAGTTCAGGACGGAACCTGTTCATGGGAGAAACCTCTCTTTGTAACAGTGAAACTCATCCGGCAGCCAAAAACAGGAAACCTGAAAGAAAAGATATTCCATTTCATTGTGTCAAGTGTATGTTATGGTCGTATTCAAAATTTTCTTTTCTTGGGTCTAATGGGTATGTATGTATCAACTAATTCCTACGAACTCCTGCAGGGATCTTCAAAATCAGGTTATCTTGGAGAAGCTTCAATCGATTTTGCGGATTTTGCAGAGGAAAATGAACCGATTACAGTGTCTCTGCCCCTTAAGTTTGCAAACTCTGGTGCAATCTTAAATGTCAATATTCTCTCTCTCTCTCTCATACACACACCCACCCACAGGAATGCCAACACTCGTGTGTTGTTCACTTGACTTATCAGTTGTCCATATGATTGACTCAATTGTTTCTGATAATTTACTCTAATTCTCACAATATTGTCACTTGATTACAAAAGTTTACCCTATTTCTCATATGTAAAAGTGATTATGGACAGGTGACTGTTCAGAGGGTGCAGGGAAGCACTAATCAAAGGTGCAAACTAACATTTGTTCACCATATGCATTTTCTTTTTTTCAAAGTTCCTATGTTAGTTATTGGAATTTTCCTTTATGTTATTAGCAATTGACTGAAGATAGTAATCTCAGATTTGTTGAAGATAATGAAGACTCGCTTTCCCAAGATGAAAGCTTAAGGAACAGACTGAGCAATGCCCAAACAGATGCAAATAACGAGAGTTTTAATGAAGTAACGTTTAATATAATATGTCTTGGAATTTTCTTTCACCAAAGTTCAGGAGGGTTTGGGTTTTTATATAGACGACCAACATGTTAGGTTATAATTGAACTTCGTTTCAACTATGTGACAGGGCACAAACTTGGATATTTTCTCATCGCATAATGATCACCAAGAAGGTAGCTTTAAGGCATCTGTGGGTTCTAATGCTAGCATCCAATCAACTCCTCGGCAAAATTCCATGCCTCAGGAAGTGGCATTTGATTCTATCACAAAAAAGAACCGTCCTCATAGAAGATCAAGCACAGACTGGTCATTGGGTTCAGCTTCAGATGGAAGTTTAGTTGAATCAACAAACAGCCCTGAAGACAACTTTCCAAGAGATATGCGAGGGGCTACAGATGAATCTGTTGAAAAACTGAAGAGTGAAATAGCCAGTCTGATGAGGCAGTCAGAACTATCGGAACTGGAATTACAGTCTCTGCGGAAACAGTTGACAAAGGAGAACAGAAGGGCGCAGGATTTATCGAGACAACTTATTGACCTTAAAGAGGAGAGAGATCAACTCAAAACAGAATGTGTACAACTCAGATCCCAACAGAAAAGTGAAGAAGGAGAAACTCTAAACAGATTGAGAGCCGAGAATAAGGATGTGAAGGTTCAGCTAGAAGAAATCAGACGAGAGCTTGGTCATGAGAAGGAGTTGAATAACAATCTGAAGCTGCAGCTTGAGAAAACACAAGAATCCAACTCGGAGTTGATTATTGCTGTAAATGATCTTGATGAAATGTTAGAGCAAAAGAAACTGGAAATATCTCAGCTTTCTCTCAAACTTGAATTAAGTAGGAATGTTGATGAGGTTCAGGACAAGAAGTGTAAATGCGATAAGCAAGAGAATGATGATCAACAAGTAGCATCAGGACTTGAAGAACTACCAGGGGTGAAAAATGATACCAGTGAATTGTGCTTACTGAAGGAAAAAATTACAGATCTCTCTGAAGAAATTAAACTATATAGAGAAGATAGGGAAAAACTGGAAAACTACATTGAGCAACTCACCCAAGAAAATGCAGATCTACAACAGGAAAACCATGATCTCTCTTCTAAATTAGAGCAGAACAGGTTGCAAGAACAGAAGATGCAAAATGAATCCAGGGAAGCTGTGGCTGCTATTGAAGAACTTAAATTGCAGGGGCAGAAATTGGAGGAAAAATTAAAGAAGCAAACACAAGAATTCTCAGAATCACTGGATTCCATCAGTGAACTTGAAAGTCAGGTCAAAGCACTGGAGAAGGAACTAGAGAAGCAAGCACAAGCATTTGAAAATGATCTGGACGCAATGACGTGTGCCAAAATTGAGCAAGAGCAAAGAGCCATCCGTGCAGAGGAGGCCTTGAGGAAGACAAGGTGGAAAAATGCTGTTACAGCAGAGAGGCTACAAGAGGAGATTAGAAGACTATCTGTTGAAATGGCAGGTAAGTTTGATGAAAATGAGAAACTGATGACGAAAGCAATAACAGAAGCTGATGAGCTACGCAGTCAAAACAGAATTTTGGAAGACAAGCTTCAGAAAGCTAATGCAGAGCTTTCACTACTCAGGGACCAGAGCAGAGTAAAAGTGGAAGAACTATTAACTCAACTAGAATCAAAAACAAAACAAGCAGAGCAGATGTCATTAGAACTAGAAAATATGTCCCATCAACTGAAATGTGCACAGAACCATCAAGAAGAAAAGCGAGAGTCTTTCTTGGCGGAAATTCAAAAGCTAAAAGCGAAGATAGAAATGCTCAATAAAGATAAGAATGACCTCTCTGAGCTGGCAGAACAAGTGAAATTGGGGGATAAGACAGAAGAAACACAGATGCTAATTGAGAGATGGGAGAGAGAAAGAGAGCAATTGGAGAGAAATTTTTCATTGGCTAAGAAGGAAGCAGAAAAGGCACAAGAAGAATTGCTAAAATTAAGGTCTTTAAACAATGAAAAGGAGACACTGGTTGAGAAGCTGTTATCAGAAGCAGGAAGCCTTAGATATCAGCATGTCGAGTTAAAAAACAGCCTGTCCAGAGAAGAATTGGAGAAAGAACGTTTGCAGAAACAATTGCTTGAATTAAAGCATGAGTTGAAAAAGAGTAAAGAGGGAAGCAATAGTGTGGAGAAAAAAATAAAAAATAACATTAGGACTGATGAGAAAGCAGTTGACGTATCACCACATAAAAGGTATAATTCAAGTCCATCTCTCGACATCTAATATATTCTGCCTTTATATTTTATACTACCACTTTTATTGCTCAACTTCCTTTTCGAGATAAATTTGAAAATCTTCTCTAGTTCTATTATATTAACAGAATGCATCTAATGATATTTTTCATTCAAGATCAGTTATCAGTTATCACTACTGCAATTTATTCTTCAAATTTTGTATTCAAAAAAAGTCAAAAACCTTCCCAGAACTGACAGTCAATGTTTTTTATTTATGCCAGGGATGATTGCAACCTTCTGTTGACTGAAATGTCATTATTAAAGGAAAGGAACAAATCTATGGAAAGTGAATTAAAAGAAATGCAAGAGAGATACTCAGAGATAAGCCTCAAATTTGCTGAGGTAGAAGGTGAAAGACAACAACTTGTCATGACCGTGCGTAACCTGAAGAGTGGTAAGAGGAACTAGCATACAGGACATTAACACAAAAGTGAAGCATGAATGAAGTAAAATTGAGCTTTGAGCAGCAAGGTGTGCTGTCCTAATCTTATTCCTTTGTGAACTCTGTATTTACCAGTTGAGTTTAAGATGCCCAGGCAGCAGATCTAAATTTTAGAAAAGAATTATTTGTCAATAAAGTGTATTCTCTACCACATTCTTTCGCATCATGCATTGTTTTATTTTGTACTTGTGATATTCAGATAGGGGATACATAGAAGAATTGGTGTTTGATAGTACATATGGTAAAATTACAAGGAGTGCAAATATTATAGTGATTTTTTATTGAGCATAAAATATTAGTAATTTGATACAAAAGATGGATGCCATATAGAAGAAATTACCTTAGAGAATTAAGTATATACCAGTAGTAGTGAATTCATATCTATTCAAATATCTCACGTTAAAACTGCATTTGACTTTGTGGTTTAAATCCGTTTGGAATTTCAAAATGAAAAATTCATAATCTTGTTTCTGCAAATTTGTTGTTGTGCCTTGAACCATATGCAACATAATACAGCTCAGCAGAAGTTAATGAAATTTATGAACTTACGAATGCTTAAAGGATATACAAGCCTAGCTGCAGTTAGAAAAGATGTCATATGTTGGACATATGCTTTAAATAAATTTGCAGTGATTCTTATTCAACATGGCTAATACAGCCAGGGTTCTCTGAGCTGCCAACTATATGCAAAATTCAACTCATATTGATGAAACTTGTATATCATGTGATAGCATTCTTTTAGACAATATCCGATAAAGGATGGCATTGCTACAGAATCTAAGGAAAAAAGTACTGATCAAAGAATTTAGAATAAAAGTACAGCGAGTATTCTATATGTAAGAACTAACCTATTTGTCCTTCAATTAGTGTTTACGCAATTTTTTATTCAGACGGTGGACACTTCCATCACTCCACACAAGCCTAGTTTGGCTTCCACTATCATTCATTGCAAATGACAGAGTCTGCATGTAATTCAGGGTATTAGTTATAATAAACATAAATAACCAACGGATAATAACCGCTCCAAAACCAAAGCATTAGAAGGATTTAAAAACCCACTTGTCTTGATCTCTTATCAACGGGTGTCCGTGTCGGATGAAAAGGGGCCGGAGTTCTTTCATTCTTGGATGAGCTTGAGGATTGTTTAGACTGTTTCTGCTTCTTTTGTTCTTGTGTTTTCCCAGGATTAGTTCCGCCATTGTATTTAAAAAACTCAAGAATAGATGGACTTTTTCTCTTCACATCTTTTGGCATGCTACCTAAATAGCCACAATCCGAGGTTAGCGCATCACATGGAAGGGACTGCTGCCGCATTCTACTTTTTTCCCGGATTCTATTGAGAAACTCTATCGTCCAAGGGGAACCTGGTTGTGGATTTAAAGAATGAATTGCTTTAGATAGTGGTGTCCTGCCGAAATGTGATATCTCCTCTTTGAATGGCAATGCTTTGTCATTTCTTGCAGATCCCTGCGTTAACAAATCCTCTAATAATTCTTTTGGCTGTTTTAAAGGCAAATCATTATCAGGGCAACCATTGTTTTGCTGCAAACTGCGTTTGTGATCTTTTACAGAGGACCATAAATCTGAACTAGCGTTAGTGGCGGCAGAGGTGGGAAATGTAGGGGGCCCATTTCTACCAAATGACAATCTTCTTGCAGCTTTAGACGTTCTTGTGGAGTCCTCTTCTGTTTCTGGCGGCCAAGTTGAGAAATAAATGGAGTTAGTGATAGAAGGAATGTCCTTACCCAGACTATCAGTGAGGTCAATAACTTCACCTAAAATGCCTTCACACATATTATCTGCGTCATTCCAATCCAACTTCTTGATTATCATTTCCGATCCATTATGTTGATCCAAAAATGTATCATTCAAACAAAACCGTGGCATTTTGTTTTCACCAAATATCGCTGGAGCTTTAGATTTCTGACAATCGTATGGGTTGGAGACAGGGGAAGAATCCACCATCTCAGCGATACCAGATCCCTGTTTTCGACTAAAAAAATCTTTCAAAGGTGGCCCTGGCCATTGTAATTCGTCTAGTGCTTCAATATCTCTGGACATCCTGCAATTATCTCGCTTTGACACTGCCGGACCTTCAATTTCATCAAAAAAATTACTTAAGGTTTCAGGCTGCCATAGGTCGTACACATGTAAGTCAACTTTTGGGGGGCTATGGATGCATTTTTTTGGTCTTGTTTCAGAAGCAACATTAAAATTATCCTTAGTTGAGTCGGGACCAGAAGATACAGAAGAGGAGCAGTCTGTCATTATAGATTTAGAATCCTCCCGTTCACCATAGCTGCACAAAGCACTAAACAGGGAAATACTTTCTTCAGGAACATGATACTGTTGGACTGCAAGGATCCTGCGGTCATTTGACCACTCCAGAAACTCGATGAACATGCCTTCTGAAGACAGAATAGCTTGAGCTGTAAGTGGATTAATTGAAGGAAATTTGGTAAGAAAAGATTCTGCAAGAGTTTCTGATTCAGGCATTTTAGGGCACACGCCTCTATACAGTTTCGTAGCGTAAGAAATATTGTTTAATATGATTTCGTCCGTCAGCTCAGATGAATAGGAACAGAAGAGCTGTAAATCAATTCCCAGGCTTGCTGCTGCTGCATAGAGTCCATCTGAGGATTCCATTACTGTGGAAAGGAAGTTGGTATCTCCCTCAAAGACCTGAAGGATAAACAACATGGAAGATGCGGTTCAAAGTTCCACATATTTCAACTCCATCCCAATAAAACCTTATCATATATACTCATGCACATTGTGCTAAGTAGATCTAAAGGCAAAAGCCTCATTTGTGAGGAAAAACAACCTTATGCATATGCAACATAAAAAAATCACTGAAATTTTGATATAAGCCACAAGTGTTAAATATGAACGCACTGTGGAAAATTTATATTGGGTAGCTTTGAGGTATTTTCAGGCATATTTCCTAGAAATACTTTTCCAACCACTTAGAAGAGAAGACTTCTACAAATGATATAGACAAGCAGGAGTAGTTTTAAAATATTGCAGTAACTAATAAAATGTTTCAACGCGTATAAAATGAAGCCTACTTTACTTGTTTTAAAGGGTTTTGCTACTTTAACATATCCCAAGAACCTCAAAAAATGCAGAAAATTTTATGGTTCGTAAGATGACATTAATCTTACATAATATAGATGGCATTAACCTATATAGAAATAGAACTGATACATAATTAGAGGTCAATGGACAACAGTTACCAGAATGCAGCAGCTGAAAGTGTAACTCAGCAATGCCAAAACATTTGTAGCAATGTTCTCGATGCACAACGGTAAGCAAGAAGAAGCTTCATCTGCAGCAGTTGCTTTCTGTCTTATGTTTCTGCAATCATACAACACCAAGCAAATGGCAGAAATAATAATAATGTCCACTGGCAGATCTACATCACGTTCCACAACTTGTAGTCCTTCCTTTTCCAATGCAAGAATTTTTTGGTACGTACTTCTTCTGGATACTATCATTTCTTTGTCAAGATTTTGAGTATTCACAACAATTACAATTGCAGGGGAAGCCACCATACAATTTTGGGTTAGCTCTGAATTCACCGTATAGGGTGCATTAGGAACTGCTATAGGCACACCACAAGCTTCTACTTTATCTGAAGCTTCTGAAAGTTTTTCCTCTTGATCATCGTCAGTAGGTATATAATTGAACACTTCCTCCAATTTCTTGCCATTCATGTTTTTATCTGCAGCTAGAATAGAATGAGACTTTCCTTCCTAAAACAAAGTTAAGATTGAATTAGTTGTGCATTTAATTGAATTTCAAACAGATATGTAAACATATAGAAAAAAGAATCTACAATAACGTTAAGCAGACAGCTGAATTTACGGGAAGAGATGGTGTCCCACAATTCATCCCCTCCCATTATGAAATTCTGGGTTCCTATAAATGGATATGTGATTGCAAGTTCTCTAGTGCTGACCTCCAATTTTATTTCCCATGCATTAAGACTCCAAAAGAGAAAAGAAAAGGGAAAAAAACCAAGTGCATCAGTAATGAAATTTATAAGTTTCCGAAGTGAAACACTTATTATTGAAGACGTTTACCTTGGGATATGTAGCATCAGTACCTGGTTCCTTGACCACAGATTCAGTTCTCTCCGCGCCAGTGACCTTACCAGGATTCAAGAAAAAGTCAAGATCATTGTTTTGTGTCATAGATTTGAATAACCGTGTCACCTTCTCAGCATTTTCTTTAGTGAAATGCTCTCCACATCCTGATTTTGCACATTTATCATCCAACTTACTTGAAGCAACTTCCATAAGTTGAACTTTGGAAGTGCACTCAGAAAATAAATTCAGCGATTCCTCGTGTTCTTCCACTTTCAGGCCATCCAAAGCATAATCAGATAAAACAAAGTCTGTCACCTCCTTTCCCTTGTCATATTCCCAATCAAAGTCCATGTTGCTTAAATCCAACTCCAACGCATTCTGGCAGCAGGAAAATATCTTACTGTTGCATTTATCTTCTTCCAAGAGATGCCAATCCAAGTAAATCCCATCAAATGCAGATAGGGGTCTTGGCTTTAGTTCACCTAGTATTTTCTCAATGATGGCATGCAATGGCTTTAACTTGTCATGATCAGAAAGAATAGGCGTAGGCATTGTTTTAAATATCTCATCCACTAGAGCTAGCTCGGAACTAACAATCAATTCATTGAAATTCTTAAAGTTCCTGTCTTTTCTAAACATCCAGTCACATGTTTCTGGTTCATCAATAGTTTGCATTTCGAAGAAGACTTCATAAGCTTGAGAAGAGTCCACTTCAACGAACTCATATTCCTGAAAAACAAGTGGCCTCATCTGCTGACAACAATATACTGATTCTTCCTTGTCGACCATGCTTGTAATGTCCATACCCAAAATTGTGTCCATGAATGCCGTTTCAGATTCAAGATGCTGCTTCTGTAGACAATAGTCTGAAAGGAACTCCAGAACATCATATTGCACAGAACTAAGAAGCTCCATCCCATCACTGAGCAGGCTATCTTTCTGACTCCGTTGGGATTTTATATTTTCAGGAAATGACAAAGGTTCATGTTCCATCAACAGGTCTGCGAAATTTCTCAGACTAATCTCATCCACTTCGAAAAGAGGAAATGAGTTATGATGGAAGTTCATTTGATCCTGGCCAGAATCATCATCTTCCAAAATGCACACGTTTTTATCCATGTCATAGTCTAAAGCTACATGTTCGACTAAATAAACAGATTCTTGAATTTTGTCAGTATTCTGCATCTTAATCTCTGGTCTGAAGAAATCCTGGATGCAAAAAAAACAAATAAATAAAGACTGATGACGAAGTATGCTTACAGGGAACATAAGCCCCTGAGAAAGCTAAAATGTAAGATGAATTATGAATAACACATTTTTATTAAAACTTTAATGTATACCGCTTTTCCTTAAAAAAATATATGTATATATGTAAGAAACATTAGCAATCAGCATTTCATTTTTTACCTATATCTAAAATTTTATTATATGCACAACTGTTGCTCAAGCTATATTCCAAAGTGAACCAGAAATGATACGAAGGATCAATATTAGATGAATTTAAATTCCTAGTTATGATAAAATCCTCCTTTACATGACCCTATCAGATCTGGTAATGTAAAACAATGAAACAACACTTGAAACAGAGCTGAAACACAGCGAACCTCAGAGGTCTAATATTGAATACTTAAAATAAAGAAGCTAACATAATAAGACCTCAATCACCTTCCACTTCATTACACGTGAAACTGTAAATTCTACAATTAATAATGACTGAGGCACTTACAGTACCAATCTCAATCTCTGGTATTTCAGAGAGAATCTGCATATGCTCCTCAGGAAGGAAAACATTTTCCTAGAAAAAAAAAACGCAAAAATCATAACTCATAATATAAGAGTTCTAACAGAAAGCAGATTTTACAAAATTCTGTAGAATTCACTTTACCAATAATGCATCAAACGCTGGTTCTTCAAATTGGATGATTTCATATCCAAATTTATGCTTATTATCTGCACTAGTCTCATCATTTTTCTGCAATTTTTTTAAAGCAAATTCACGACTTAGGTCCAAAATCTGAATGCAGCTAAGCTAATTAACCAAAACAATATGATTTTGAAACATTTAACATGAGAAATCCAGAAATCAAAAAATAAAGACCTTAGGAACCTCCAAAAACCGATAGTCGACGTCAATTTTTTGAGGCGTTACTTGTGCGATAAATTTAGATAAAGCGGCGTCGATCGGCAGTCGGCGGATGTCGAAGGAGATGTTTGGGTTTGGGTAGGGATGGAAGCCGAAGAGATGTTGCTGTTGTTCTAAGCTATGGAGATGCGAAGGGAGGCTAGGGATTGGGAGATTGAGAAATGTTAGGGTTTCACCGTTTGGTGGAAGGCGAGAAGTGAAGTAGTCTGAGCTGAGAAATCGAGTTCGCATTTTTTTTGGTGAGTAACTGTGGAAGAGGGAAAGAGAAGTAACGAACCGAAAAGAAAATTTGAAATTGGCGCCCTGAAATTGAGATTTGGCGATTCTAAACCCTTTTGTTTTTCTGGTCGGTCGAACTGGGCCTTCAATATGGGCTTGAGTCATTTCAACAACTGTTTCACAAAAATAGAAATCGAAAAATTATCAACTTTAGGTTTGAAAAATTAATAAAACACAAATTTTCTTCTTTTTTTTTTTTTTTTAAGTAAACTACTTTCATTCAAAGAATATCAGAATACAATTGATCAAGTAAGAACATAGGGATGAACAAATGTCTGACATATAACCCAAACCTTGCAAAATGATGAGCCACAAGTTTTGCAGACCCTTTAACATAATTCAGTCTCCAAATATTTCGACCGATTTAAAAAAAAATTCTACAATCTTCAACGTGTAAGCTAAAAAATGAATAATCAAGACCTAATATAAAGGAACATACTTAAAAAAATCATCAGGTTACCATTTACTACATTAAGAGCATCCGATTCAAACACAACACTACAAAAAATCCTTTTTTTTTTTTTTTTAATCCAACTTAAATCTACTAAAATCACCGAAACACATAAAAATCCAAATCAATAGAAAAAAAATTAAAAAATTAAATTAGAAGCTCCCAAAATTTTCGAAAGTCACCACGGTGAAATAAAAAGTTTTAATATTTTTATAAAATACACGGTTGAATTCTCAATTTAAGAATTAACTAATCTGGCTTTTTTATTAATTAAAAAATGTTTTATAATTCAATTTCATTTCATTTTTCTTTTTCAATAAACGATATTGTAGGCGGCGGGGTTCAGCGCGCGCCCAAGTGTTCGGCGACTACGGCACTGTGCGGGCTCAGGGCCCACTAGGAATACAATTTTGGGCCTTTTTAAAGGGCTTTGGTTGGAGAATGGAGTCGCCACCTGGATGAAACCCGGGACACACTTTACAGCAACTGGATTCCACGGAGGAAGCCCAGCAGCCGTTCTCAAAGATTGGTCCGGAAACTGGGTATGGGCTTTTGTACGGCCCACCCGACCTTGCGATCGGCCTCCGTTTGTGTTTTATGTTTTATTATTTTTAATTATTTTATTATTTCTTGAATTACATGCAAATGACTATTTTAATCCAAACAATTTTCAAATTTTATAATTTAAGTCTGAGTTTGTTTATTAAGTCCATTTTCATGCAACTGGGTCATAATTCATACATTCATACACCATAAACATGATAATCCAAAATAAAAATAAAACAATCAAAATTAAAAGCACACACACAAAGAAATGAGGGAGGAGAAATGAGTTACAACCCAATTACATGCAAAACAAATAAATAAATAAATTACAAATTAAAACAACTTAAAATAAATATTAAATTTAGTCCTGCAATATAAACTATAAGTTAAATATTCCAAAAAAAAAAAACAAATAACCTACAAAAAATACAAAAGTTAGTACAATATAAAAATAACCAATAATTAAATCACAACTACATTAAAAATAAAGATTAAATCTAAAAAATAATTATAAATATCAAATCACCCAATCAAATTAACAAGTAATTATTTCTAATATTTAAATTATGCATGTATAATTAATAAAATCACAAAGAAAACAAAATAAAATATTACACAAATAAACAAGCAAAAATAAATAGACAATAAATAAATAAATAGATAACTAAATGAACATCAAAATAAAAAAAAATAAAAACCATCATTAATAATAATAAAAAAATAGTAATAAAAAAAATAAAAGTAATTTAAAAAAAAAAAAAAAGAAGATGGTGGCAACGTGCATGGCAATAGTGCCATGCACGTTGCCATTGTTAGTAAATTGGCTGATGGGTATATTTTGAAAGGGGCGTGTGTCTCAAATCAGAGGCGCACGCCCCTATGCCATAATATTTAAAAAAAAAAATAAAACAAATAGGCGCACGCCTTCTGGTTTTTTGCAGATATAATTTTTTCGGGATTCAAATGACGTGCACCGAATTTTTCAAAAGATAGTGTAATAAAAACACAAGTTTATACTACAAACTCAACAACAATGAATATATTACAATTAAAAACACAAAATATGAAAATTACCGAAAATTAAAAATTAAACAAAAGTCAGAAAATTTACTGAAATAATTGAAGAAAATGATTTGGCCATCAGATACTAATTCTGGACGCTTCTAACTTTCAGCAATAAATAGATTATGAAATTTTTCCCTCTGAATTTTCTTCTTTTTTACTTACGGGTATTTTTTTTACTTTTTCTCTCATCTGCTTTTTCTTTTTTCTTTCTTTTTCCCTCTATCTCTTCCTCCCCCTTTATACAGGCTTCTCCCTCTCTCTTTTATCTCATTCTCTTCCCCTTTTGTTGCTCCCCCATTAAGTTGCCACTAATACCAGTAAATGCAGAACGTGGAGCAGTTGCTCCACGTTCTGTGCGTTATATTTTTGCTCAAAGTGGCATAGAGGCGTGCGCTTCTATGATGAAGAGGCGTGCGCCTCTATGCTGAAGAGGCGTGCGCCTCTTAAGAGAAAATGAGATTTGATGGACTTTTATTTTGTTTGGGCTGGTCTGATGGATTTGGTTTGATGGACTTAATTTGGTAGGTTTAGAGGGTGTATTTGGATTTCTCATAAGTAGGCCAAAATCCAATTCTTTTGCTGAGCCAAACTTTTTATTATTTTCATTATTGGACTTTTGTGTCGTGGGCTGAATCAGACCATATGTCCACAAATATTGGTATCATCAATTTAAAGGAAACAGAAAGTGCATTGTGGAAGATTAGTGATTTATGCAGGTGTCATCGAATTAGAGGGGAATATGTAGGTGTCATCAAATAATAGGGGAATATAAGGTCATTAGGTGTCATAGAAGTTTTGTATTAACTATTTAGTTAATTTTATATAAAATGAAAAGGACGCTGATAAGCGTGTAGATACGAGATAAAATTCAGAGAGGTAAAATTATTTTTTTTATCTCTAATGTTTTTAAAGTAATTTTTTTTATTATCAAAAGTAAAATGATAAAATGACGCCCGGATAGTATTGTAGTTATCTCACCAATCATTTTCCAAATGAAAATCCAATATCAAGTCGTGGTAAGTATTCTCGCCTGTCGGCAATAGCGAGTTTTTTCTTTAATTGTATTAAATAAATATTTCCTTTTTCATTTAATATTATTTTCTTTTTTCAATTTTTAACATTATATTAAATAAATATTTTTCATCTTTTATGCTAAAAAAAACCCTCTTCCATTTTTTCAATATCATATTTCTTTAGCATCATACTAAATAAATATTTCTCATTTTATATTTTACCAATATCATATTAAATTTTATATTTTGTTATTTTAAATCTAATTTTAAATTATTACAAAATTATTCTATTTCTTAAAATATCATATTAGTAATTCTCAATAGTGGGCAATTGGTAACTTCCTTATTTTTTTAATATCATTTTAATTTTAATTTGTAATTCTTTAAAGTCTCGTATTAAAATTTTCAATAATATTTTACTTTCCAATAGCTAGCAAAATATTAAATATTTTATATTCTGCCTTCTATAAATTTCATACTGATATTAATATTTTTTTTAACAATATTTTATTTTCAATACCTCACATGTGCATATACACTAGCAGCCATGAAAAGTGCAATGAAAGAATCAGTGGTTAAACCCAATTCTCCACGTCCCCTAGATCTAGTAACATCTCCGATAAAAATGTCATCCAAAATTCAGTTAGCCACTAATCCCGTATACATTCGCCGACAACTACGTGTCAGGACTCAGGAAGCCCAGACGTGTCTCTTAACGTGTCCCTCTTGTAAATAGCCACCGCCATACAAGGTGGCAGTTCAATAATTTATGTTATCAAGTTTAAATTTGCATGAGAAGAGAAGTTATTTATTTTATTGAAGAGAAGTTATTTATTTTATTTGTTCTTTAGATTCTGTGTGAAAAAAAACGTACGTTGACGAGCATTATTTCGTCTTCTTGTCACTGTTTTTTTCCAACATGGATTCGCAACAAATGGCACGCCCACAGGGTCATCCCTACGAGGAGGAAGCCCACAACTATGGACTGCATGATGGTAATTTATCATATACTTCACTGTATTTTAAATTTGAGTTAATGAAAGTTGTAGAGGGAAGTATTTTGTGTTTAATATTGGCAAATGATGTGCCCGTGTTATTTATTTTTGGTTTAATTGGTTGCAGAAGGTGAAGATCATGAGCATCACCATGAGAGGACATCGGTTATGAAGAAGGTTAAAGCAAAGGCTAAGAAAATAAAGGACACCCTCATACATGGCCATGGCCACGGCAACGATACCAAACATGACCAGGAGGAGGATCGCGTGCATCATGTTCCTGATGATCATGACCTGGATAAGGAAGATGATGAGATGTTTGATGTACCTGAAACTTATGGAATACCAGCAGGTATACACAGTACTTCTAACTATTTAGTTATTTTTTTTAACATAATTTTTTAATTAACATAATGTCATGCATTTATATAGATTATTTAGTAACAAAAGTAGTGGTTTTGATCAGGAAGATGACTGATATTTACATTTTTAAAGTTAACTGTGTGGTTAAATTAATTATACATGAAATCCGGCTGTAGTATCATTTGAATCTGCGACTGTTAGAACTTCTGTGCCTGGACAAGGGGAAAGGTCTGGTGACCCGGAGACTCATGATGGAAGGTCTACAGCCATAAAAGATAATCGTTTTGGAGACACTCGAGCCGGAGCCGCTGATTCACTAAAGAGCGTCTTGCCGGGGCAAGAAGAAGATAAGGGACTCAAAAATACATCTGCATCTATCACTTCTAGGATTGTGGAACAATCAAAAGTTGCTGAGCCAATTGGAACTTTTACTCAGAAACAAGAAGAAATTCAGGAGAAACCTGGAATTAGTTTGGACATGCCTACAGGATTGGAAGAGGATCCTCATTCCCCCAAAAACAGCCCTGAAGACTATTCCCCTTCAAATTATCAGACAAAAGTTACTGATCCAACTGGTGCAGGTAAAGTATATATATTAAGATCAGTTTCAATTATTTTCAGCGAAGCAACTTTATTAACTCCATATGTTTATCAACTACAGGTGTTGAAGAGGCAGAAATTACTCCAGTTCTTCGCTCTTTGGACAAAATGATCATCTCTGCTGAATCAAAGCCAAGACAGGAAGAGAACATCCCTGCTAGACCACATGATCAGTCCATCTTCCCTACTGGAAGCCATGATCAGTTCTCTCCAGAACTAACTCCGCCAATACCCATAATTTCAGTTGCATCACAAACCAAAGACCATCCAGATGATGACACAAATAAAGCATCGAAACAGGGCAGCAGCTATACAGAGAAATTATCCTCTGCTACCTATGCAATTGCTGATAAAGCAATGTCCGTAACAAACGTTGTAGCTTCCAAACTTGGATATTATAATAAGGAAAAAGACACAGCTAAAGAACATGAAGGAGAAGAGCAACACAAGGCCAAGCCAACATCATCACCACCAGTAGAATACGGGAAGAAAATGGGAGCAACAGTCACAGAGAAACTCACTCCTGTTTATGATAAAATTGCAGAGACGGGCAGCACTGTGATGTCAAAAGTTCCTGGAATCCGTGGCAGCACTGAGAATAAAGGAGGAGAAGCCAACGTTAAAGGGCAGGACAAAGGGGTATCAGTAAAGGACTATTTTGCAGACAAACTAAGACCTGGAGATGAAGATCGGGCCTTGTCTGAAGTAATCTCAGAGGCTTTACATAAGCAGAAACGGGGAATCACAAAGAAGGAAAATAAGACAATGGTGGAAGTAACAGAACCGGGGAAGGTGAAGCAGAGATTAGGTAGTGGTAGTAACTCCTCCTGTGCGTTTGCAATTGATATGAAATGTGATATATACATATATTTAAGTGTTTAATGCTTTAATTTGTGTTTTGGGTTTAGCAGGCACTGAAACAGAGTCAGTTTCTGCCAGTAGAGGAGAAGAATCGGGGGAGAGGAGACTTCAAGAATCAGGAAACTGAGAAGTCATGTTTGTGTATAATCAAAGTAGTTTTCGTTGGTGGTGTGTGAATTTGAATGGAACACTTTCTCAGTAACATGCTTGTTTGTTGGCCAACTATCTGTTCTTGTTGCAATGGATGATTAGACAAGATACGTAAAATCTAGCAAATGCTACATCCATCACTGGATCAAACATTTACGAACTTTGAGCCCGTTACATATTTATGGTTTTGCAAATCAATCAGCCTCTATTGCGTAAAAAAAACAAGACACAATTATTAAAGAAAAGGATAAAATACAATTTATTCTCTCCTTAACATTTTAATAATATATTTATTCATTTTTTTATAATATTGTATTATTTTTTATTAATATTTCTGTTAAAATTGCTATTAATTAATATGATATAACAATTATATCTCCTCTAATTTATTATATTATACTACTTATTCTCTTATTAAAATATATTTTTTTACTATTATATTTTTGTTCATTTTATAAAAAAATTTATTAAAAATATTATTAAATATGTATAAACAGCTAAAATAAATTTATTCAGAAGTTTAAATAACTACTAATTAATTATTTTTTATTTTAAATATCTTAATTTAAAATATTTGTTGCATAAATTTTATTTTATCAAAGTATAAATATTTTTTTAATTTGAATTATTAATTTATTAGATTTATTAATTAAATTAATTAAAATTATTTTTTATTTTATGATTGAATAATCTTTTAAATTAAATGTATTTTAATTATTTATACATATTTAATAATAATTTAAATAAAAAGTTTTGATAAATATAATAAAAAGTATAATAGAGTGAAAAAAGTAAAAATATATATATTAAATTTTAGGGCAAGAAGTATAATATGATAAACTAGAGGAGTAAATAATAATCCTTCCTTTCCTCCCGGCTCTGCATATGCTTCCTTACACACATTAACAATCCCAACAAAACCCTCACACAAACAAAACACAGAACCCGCGTCAGCTCAGTAGCTTCAAAAAAAGACTTGATATTTAATAAAACAGCTTAAACCCAGGTATCTTCTCTGTCTGCTTTATCTATTGATAATTTTGTTTTTACTCAGTTCAGTTAAATTTATCAATCAAGACTTTTTATGCAACTGGGGGTTTTCGATTTAACGGGCATCTGACTATTCGAATTTGCAGGGTATTTTAAGCTTTATGCATCTGGAAATGCTAATATTTTTGGGTTTAATAGACCTGAACAATGAACACTATTGCTTTATTTGGTACAAGGATGGTCAATAAATTTTCATATATTGTATTTGCTTCGAGAAAATTATGTGATTTTAGTTTTAATGGTGATAAAAGTGATAATGGGTTTCATCGTATAGAGGAATCTTTAAAGACAGCATGGAAAAATTCAGATTTTGATTCTTATAGTCATGAAAACTGTGATGAGGAGTATTGCTCTCTGAAGAAGAGGTTTTGTGAGAATGCGAGGATTGATGCTGCAAGAGTTCTTGATATTCTGCGACAAGACGGACCTGGATTCAATGCAAAAGATGCTCTGAGTGAGTTGCATTTAAGGGTGTCGGGGCTTCTTGTGAGGATAGTCCTTGAGGGAATTTTACGGATCATAAATTCTGAGAATAAAACACGGTGTGCAATTTTAGGGTCTAAATTTTTTGTATGGGCTGGTCAGCAGGAAGATTTCAGGCATACAACAAATAGTTACCATTTGATGATGAAGATATTTGCAGAGTGTAAAGCATATAGATCAATGTGGAAATTGTATGAGGAAATGGTTGAGAACGGGTTTCCAACTACAGCTCGGACATTTAACATACTGATATGTTCTTGTGGTGAGGCAGGTCTCGCTATGAAAGTTGTGGAAAGGTTCATTAAGTCGAAAACATTCAATTACAGGCCATTTAAACACTCTTACAATGCAATCCTGCACTCACTTCTTGCAGTTCGTCAGTACAGGTTGATTGAGTGGGTGCACCAGCAGATGCTGGTTGAGGGTTATTCTCCAGACATTTTAACTTACAATATTCTTTTGTGTGCAAAATATAGATTGGGGAAGGTGCACCATTTTAAGAGACTGCGTGATGAAATGCTCATGAGCGGTTTATCCCCAGATATTCATACCTATAATATCCTTCTCCATATTCTTGGTAAATCAGATAATCCAGTTGGCGCAATTCAACTTTTGAATCATATGAAGGAATCGGGTTTTGATCCTAGCATTATGCACATTACTACATTGATAGATGGACTAAGTCGGGCTGGGAAATTAGATGTATGCAGGTTTTTTTTTGATGATTTGATAAAAAATGGATGCACGCCAGATGTTGTTTGTTACACTGTAATGATCACAGGATACATAGCGGCTGGGGAACTTGAAAAGGCTCAAGAAATGTTTAATGAGATGATAGTCAGGGGCCAATTACCAAATGCATATACCTACAATTCGATGATTCGAGGGTTTTGTATGGCAGGGAGGTTTGAGGAAGCCTGTTCCATGCTCAAGGAAATGGAATCTAGAGGATGTAATCCCAATCTTCTGGTGTATAATACACTAGTGAGAAATTTGCAGAATGCTGGAAAGCTTTCTGAAGCTCATGACATAATAAAACAGATGGAGGGGAAGGGGATGCCTGTCATCTCAAAGTTTAAGGGATATAGATAAAGCTGAAGTAAAAGATCGTGTACCATGGAGAATTTTCAGATGTAAGTTTACCTTTTACTGGGATGACACCCATTGATCTGGCTCAGGCCAACACCTTGCACCTGCGGCCTTTAATTGTGTTTTGTGAAAATTGAAAGGCAAATTATTAACATTTTCTTTCCCTTTTCACTACTTTTCTCATGCACTGTAACTGAGACAATCAAATTAGAAAATTTTTTCCTACTCCGTTTAGGAAGATTATTTTTTTTCTTCCTCTAGTAGAATCATTCTTTGGAATTTCTCATGGAGTAATTTTGGACATATAGTTGCATAAGCATCTGCTTCTCATAATTTTCTTGCTTTGGGTTCGGAATTTGTATGTAATAACATCGTAAGCATTGTGGCTTCTTAGTTGTTGACTTCGTTATCTCATATCTTTGTTTAAGATGATTCATCCAGTTTTTAGCAAATGTCCACCAAAAATTGAATGTATATCATTTGTTATTAAAAACCACGTTATGAAAGTTTAGTATTTTGTACTGCTGACCATTTGCCTTAGAGGGCTTGATAATTTGGTAATCGATGAAACTATCACTTGAAATAGTACAAGTTAAATGATCAAATTGATAGGTACCTTGAGAACAACTAGGTGATCAAATATGAAGTCAAAAACATGATATTGACAACTAGGTGAACAGCAACGAGAAATTGACTATGTCTTTTGGACTAGGAAATATCATTATAATTTAGATCTTGAAAAGTTTATTCAGAATTCTGGGGTGCTAAACACTCTCAATTATTATGTAATTGTTGTAACAATGTTAACTTTTTGGCCTTGCATTTTGATGTGAATGATAAAAACAAGAATTTGGGTTGTGCAATCGCATGGTAATTACTGACAGTTATTCTTTTCTGTGACCTAGCTAGTAGATGCTATCTAGCATTAGTCTAAGGTGGAGGCGGCTATCAATTGTCAGATCTCTTGTTTGCTAGTTTTCTTATGTATCTCCCATAGCTTCTAGTTTTATTAGTTTTCAATGGTAGGCAGAAGACATTTGGTTTTTCATTCATCAACTTCTTGCCCAATTCTTAATGAGGGATAGGATTCTGGGTATCAGATAGTTCTTAATTTTCTTTCCCTTTGCCAGTGATGCTACATAACAATGAGATTCGGGAAGTGGAGGGAAAAAGTTCAGAACCAGTGGTGCTACATAACAATGAGGTTTTGGGATCTAGTTTTCTATGTCGTCAACGTAGTGTATTTTCCTTAAACAGAGAGTAAATGTGACAATCTGGGGCATGAGTCTCATATTATATTACTGCTGCTTAGCTGGTTAGTTGCATGGTGATGTTTAGAATTTGTCTCTAATCTGTTATGATACATCAGCCAAACCTTTGTGCCTCCGTTGCTTATAAAGTACTGCCTTTTTGGTGCTCCTATTACTTTGTTGCACAATTTTCTCTAATAGAATTTTCCCTTCTTGATTCTACTTCCATTTGGATCTTAGATCTTGTGGTGGAGCCATGACGTAGTGGTATCCTGTTCTCATCCCATGGTTGATATTTGAGAGTTTTATAGAATGGAGTTTCATATGTTTTGAGGTTAAGATTTCAGGGATGAATTCTTTTGTCCCCTCTCTTTTCCACTCTAAAAGTCAGAATGGTTTAAAGAATATAGTACAAGTGGCAAATAGTGAAGATTGTTGTTGTACTGTTGAAGGTAATGGTTCAGTCATGATTGTTTTGGCATTGGTGCAGCAGCTGCTATTTGTTGAAGATATGGGATGAGGATTGACTAAATGGTGATGGCCGTGAGTGCAAGGATTTGCGGAGCTGATTTGGACATCTTCTATAAATTCTTGCAAGGAAACCTTCTCCTCTTTAAGCCGATGTTATAAAAAAAAAGTTGGTGAGATTCTATAGAATTCCATCCTCCCTGTTGTTAGATACTTGTGTCAGATGCAGACTCCAAAATGACCATGATGAAGCCAAATGCCATGCCTTTGTTCTGGTAATCCTGTTATGCCGATATGTCGGCTCAGATGTTTCGGTAACCCCATCTTGTATTTATATTTCTTCAAGTGATATAATCAGTTGTATTTAAGTAATTGGAAACTACTATGTTGGTTCATTAAATGTTTATGGAGAAGAATGCTTCATGCAGGTTCAGTGTTCATTTGACATCTAATGAAGAAAATTTTTTAGCCATGCAAAATCTGATCGCATTTGTCTTGGTCTTCAAAGCTAAGGTCATATCTTGTCCTGTTTATGTTTCTGTTCTCATAACCTTGAAAACATCTTATACAAATCAGCTACTTATGCAGGTGGTTGCTGATTGGATTATGATTCCAATTTTTTAATTCACCATGACACTTTTCTATGCATTCTTCATGCCACTATCTCACAGTATGATTCTCTCGAAAGTTCAGCACCAGGAATGCAAGTTCTCATTGCAAAACTTATCTACGACTACGAGTATTTTAATAGGTGGAAGAGAATCTGGAAATTCTGCTCTAATTAAAGCTATGTAGGAGCACGCAGTCTTATTTCTACTTCAGCACTATGAA
>CATIWO010168613.1:0-12679 GCA_949673435.1 Macaranga tanarius
TATTTATTTATTTATTTATGAAGGTACAGTAAAAAGGATTTTGGATAGTAACTTCTTGTGTTGATCTTTTTGATTATATTATTTGTCGTTTGGTGAATTGTTAATTCCCCATCAACCCTGATTCTATTTAATCCTTTTAATTTATTGACACATTAAGTGCATTTCAATTGGATGTGTGCCATTTGTACGAAAAGTCAACCGTCCCAGTATCTGATATATATACAATTTTATATATAAAAGAATAATAGAAAAAATAACTTTGTGAAAATAGGACATTTTCACCATTTCAAGAACCCAGATCATTAAAAAAAAAATAGTTGGGATTTTTTTTTCTTACAATTAGCTTTTGTTACTAGTATTTTAACACCATGTTAGATGCAGATTAATTTTCATTTGAGTTTTGTGACTGATTTTGGCCAGTAAGATTTAATTTAATACAAAAATTTAAAATAATACTATATATTACAAAATCATTTTTAGATTTACAATCAACCTTTTTTATCATCGGATAATTTGACAACTTTACGTAATAACTACATATTTATTTTTTAAAAAAGGAATGTATGTTTTTTCAATTAACTAATGATGTATAGAGGATGATCACAAATATAATTGGCCAAAAATTTAGAAGGAAAAAAAAGGAGTGGATGTTGAGAAATGGAAGAGAGTAGGGACATAAAACTGTATAATGGTCACTGGCTTTGTACTTGAAAAATTTGTACATACATGACAAAAACACACATCAGATGGTTTTATGATTTAGTTGATTGATATATTCTACAAATTGGTAGAATCAATGGGACCAGCAAAAAAAAATGGTGGGGCAAAAATTGGAAAAATTGTTGAAATGCAGTGTGTTGAGTGTAAAGACAGGGACGGACTACAAATAGGTTGGACTTGGACCTAGGAATCATCTAATTTCTAAATCCAAATTAATTAATTAATTAATTGTATATTACTACTATATTAGTAGTAAAACGTTAGGATATACATTTGCTTGTTATTATTAGAGACTAAATGTATAAGCAATCATCAACCCTCAGAAGGAAAAAAAAAAAAAAAAGAGGGAGGGGGGTGATAATTATATTCTTAGAGCAATAATTGACAAAAAAAATTCTAAATTGCACATAATTCATATTTTAAAAAAAAAGTATTGCAGGGCATAAAATAATTATTTGAAAATTTATTATAGAATGAAAAAAGTATGAATTAAATAATAAAAGATAAATAAACATATTGAGGTTTAAATATACCAATACTGGAGTTTAATTTTACCAATTAATGATTTTTAATTGTTCCATCTAAAAATATTTAAATTTTAGTTCTATTAATAAAAAATAAGAATTTAATTGTAGCATAAATAAAATTTAGATAAATAATTGAATTTTTTTATTTTTTTATTTTTTTGGGACACCTTTTGCCTTTTTTAATAGGTTACCGCAGTCAGACTCAAGAGGGGGAGATGGGGTTGTAGAATTGTACAAGTCAATGCAAAATTTTGAACTCTTTTTTGACGATTTCTCTCTCTCTCTCACAATCGCTTGCCCCATTCTTTTTTTGTCTGAAATTCCACACCACCACCAATCGCATGTCACCGCTCCCTCTTTCCTTCCCTCACCTTCTTCCTCTGCGCGTCTCTTTCACTCTTCATCAATTAATTGTACCAATTTTTGTAAAGACAGCCTTCCAAATTCCAATTATCAAATCAATAGTCAAATTAGGAGTTACATAATTAACTTGTAATGCATAACATACTCAACTTTAGAAAACAAAACAAAAATCCTTCCTTTTTTTTTTCTATAGTATTTAGTAATTAATTTGTAGGTGAAAGGATGAGATTGGTATTTTTTTTTTACAAGTAATGAATTAGTTTTTTTGAACTGAAGTAATGAGTTAGTTGGATTTATCATTTGTTTTGTAAATGTACAACTCAGATTTGACTCTGAATGAATTATTTTGACATATTTAATTAAACCTTTATTGCAAATAAATTTTGTTAAAATGAATAATTTTAAGAAATTAAAGTTTTAATTACATTGAAAAATTATACATAATATTAGTTATGTATGCTAAACATTTTTCATTTAGCCTTCAGTGACAATTATCTAAAATGTTTTATATTTTAAATAAGTGAAACATTGTACATAATTACAATTATTTATACTTATTATTTATTTAATGGCCAAAGAATATGGTTAATCATAATTTTTCTTATTGTTGGTAGTAATAATACAACATACTATTAACAAGGCAGGCATGTAAAATATTAAAAATGTGTTTACTTTGAGAAAACTACTCCAGTTTTTTCAAAAAAATTTCAAAATAGAAAATAGATTATAGGAATTTGTATTTACTTTGAGTATTTTCATAAAAATCTCACTTGAAAAATGTTTTCACTGTTTTCATAATTTTAAAAGAAAAGTGGAAAATAATTTTTTATTATTTTCTAAATTTTCCTTATTAAAATTATAAACTGAAAACTCCTTATTTTCATTTGAAACTGAAAACTTCGTGTTTACATTTTTAACAAGTAAACATATTTTACAAATTTTATATGAAAATGAAAATTTTTTATTTTTTCTGAAAATTAAAAAATGAAAACAGAAAATAATTTTTTAGAAGTAAACACACCCTAAGTTTGTTTCAATTAAATGGAGACACTACCTTTTAAAATCCATTGAAAAAGGAACTTCCTTTTCTAGTTATTGGATACTCTCACTAGATGATAGATTCTCAATAATTTATCAAATACCCCTAATAAAAATTCCAAGTTCCACTATCCACACGCTCAAATACAAGAACGCAAAAAAGAGGAGCGTGATACACAAATCCTCAAAGGGAGCGTGGAAGATTAAAATCAATGCATAGAGGAAACTTCAAAGCTTCTAGTCCCCACCAAAACATTTCTTACCAAACCAAACAAAGTAACCAAAGTCCTTCTTCTTCTTCTTCCCCTCTCATCTCTTCACCTTCAAAGCTCTCTCCTTTTTTCTTTTCAGACCAAAGTAGAGAGCTTTCAGTGCTAAAAATTCAGACCCATCAATGGAAACCTCACCAAAACACCATGACAACCACAGCCCACATACACAATCTCTGCTTCCTTCCCCTAACAGCCACAGTAGCACTAGTAGCAGCAACAGCACCACCACTACCACCACCACTAACAATGCTCTCCCCTGCAATCAACCACCACCACCACCACTTCCTTCTCCTAAACCCATCACCAGATCCGAATCCACTAATCCGTACCCAACTACCTTCGTCCAAGCTGACACTTCCTCCTTCAAACAAGTGGTTCAAATGTTAACCGGATCCCCTAAACCCGCCACCACCAACACCACCTCCACCAACAACCAACCCGACTCTTTACCTAAATCCCACACCCATAGCATTCCTCCCATGAAAACCATACCCAAAAAGAACCAACCTTCATCTGGGTTTAAACTCTATGAACGTAGAAGCTCACTCAAAAACCTTAAGATCAACCCTCTTAACCCAATTTTCGCTCCGAATATTTCCGGGTTTTCGCCTCGAAAACCCGAGATCCTTTCCCCTAGTATCCTTGACTTTCCGGCCCTTGTTCTCAGTCCAGTTACGCCGTTAATTCCTGACCCGTTTGACCGATCTGGAGCTGTAAATTATAGTAACTGTTACAGCAGTCCTATGAATAATAATAATAATCCCAATAATGGTGTTAATGGTAATTTATTAGATACTGATGCGGAGGAGAAAGCAATTAAAGAAAAAGGCTTTTTCTTGCATCCGTCACCGGCGTCTACACCACGTGAAGCTGAGCCGCCGCGGTTGTTGCCGCTCTTCCCTGTCACGTCACCTAGAGTTTCAGGTTCTGCAAATCCTTCTTCTTGAATTAAAAAATGATATTTTTTTTTGTTAATTTTTTTTATATTGTGTAAGATTTTTATTATATAAAATATCGCTGGCATTGATATAATCTTGTAATGTTAATGGATGTGTCAAGTGAATGAGATCATCTTTGCTTCAACTGTATAATTTTAGTTGTGTTTAAAATTTTATTTCTTTAGAATATTTTCTTTTTTCTGGTATTGTTTGGATGCTGAGAAAGTGAATAGAAAAGTAGGGGTAGAGTAGAGGGGCAGTTAATTTTGACTATAATTAATTAATACTGAAAATCAAGTATGTGACAAATAGATAATTAACTTGTGAAAATTAATCCCACAAATTTTAACTTGTTGGTATTAAAATTATTTTGAAAAATTTTAAAATTGTTATGTAGAATTCACACAGCATTGGAAGTCCATTAACTAAAAAAATGCAATTGTAGAATTAAGTTAAACTCTGTTTCAACTATGAGATGAACTAGAATTGGATAAATATTACAGTAAATCTGAGAAAAATTAATGTCGTAAATTTGAATTGTTAAAAATCTTGAAAGAATTTATGTTTTTATTTATATGTATATATATTTTTTGAAGATGGTCCTAATTTGTATAGGTGGCTATTATTTTCATGGGTGGATGACTGACTGTCTTTTTCATTCTTCAATCAATAAATGCAAAAATCTGACTGAAATCAAATACAGTTCCGTTACTCGTTAGGCATTAATAATATAAGGAAATGTGAATGAAGATGAATCTTGAGTGGAGAGATAGGTGCTAATGTTAGAAAGCTTGTATCAAATGGCAAAGGCAGCTTTGGCCTTAGCTGTCAAAGAAAGAGTAGATAATTGGGCAAGGAATCTTGACCTTGCTCTTAACTTTATTTTTATTTATTTATTTATTTTCTTTGGTGTTCATAAGTGGAGGAGAAAGATGCCATTTTCTATGTGTTTTGCATTAGAAGCATTGTGGGTGTTTTCTTTTTCTTCTAATAATCTCACTTCCACTTTGTTTGAAGACAAATTCTAGTCTACCCAACTCTCTATGCTAGGCTTTATTGCATGTGCACAAATATTGGTTATTATGGAAAACTAACTTGCCATTGGATTCTTGATGGTAACCTTTAAAAAAATTGCATATTATGTGTGAAAGATGGAGCTAGCTTGAGCATGTCATCTCTTGCAAAAATTGGTTTATGGTTGCTAATTTATTGCATTGGTGTATTGGGGTGTTGAGGAAGTTAATGATGTTTATGGTTTTTGATGATTAGATTGGAACCAATTTTTAAGGCATAAGGGATTTTTTTTTGGTTGGGACCATGTTAAATTTTAGGACCCACTTGTGGGAAGAAATGGTGGGAAAGAAAGAGAAAGGGGAATGGGTGTTCATTTTAAGTTTCCTGAGTTAGGGGGTACTTTAATACACAGGAAGTTTGAATTGCTGTAAAAGCAATCATGCAAAGGTTAGTTTAGTTCCTCTTTCTTTGAATCTATCCACCACCACTTTGATTTTTAAAGTCTCCTTTTGACTCAAATGAGACTTGAAGACTGTTTATAAATGGGGACATGAGAAAGTGAAGGTGGTAAGGGGAAAGTGGGACTAGTGATGATGAAAGGTTAGAATTCAAAGAAAGAGATTAAATTGTGTAAAGCCAGAAAACATGGTGTGGGGTGCCTTGCCTTCCTTGTGTGATGTTTTGTTTTGTCTTTGTTTATTTGTTTGTTTGTTTTTGTGGACATTGGTTTAGGAGACTTAGCACCATAATGGGTTTCTGGTGGGCCATTGTTTTGAGAAAATTTTGAAACTTTCTCATGTGCACTGTTTAAAACTTGCTTTGGCATTTCCTTGCCAATCATCATCAAAGTCATCATCTTCCTCTTTCTTCTCTTGGCAATTAACACATGGCTTCCTCCAATTTGATCAATCAATGGAAATGAACCTATTCATTAGCATCTCAAGGGTCAAATTGGAAAAAATATCAAGCACTATAAATAATGGCAAGCTAATCAAACTTTTGCTTTTTCTTTAGTTGCCCACTAGTAAAGGTTAAAATGGAGAATCAAACCAAGCTTGGCAGAAATTTAAAAAATTATTATGATAAAGTATGTTGGTGGAGAAATGGTTGATTCAGAGCCAAATGTTGATGATTGATGTGCCTAGAAATTCACATAAATTGGCATCACTGCAAGATGCCCACTCCATACACAGCAATTTATAAATTTTCCAAAGCATGCTGCATGCGTTTGTTATTCCCACTTCTAAAAAGATCCATAAAAGAAAATGCCTTTTTTCTATGAAACTTACAAATTTTACTCTTTTCATTCCAAAATTATAAATTTACTTTAAATTTTAAATAAATGAAAGGTACAATTAATAAATTGTAGTATTTTTCTAATGTAATCTTTAATTAACACTACACAATTTATATTATTTAACTAAAATGAAATAGATAAAATAAAAGTACATTTCACATATATCAATTAACTTAATTTTATTAATATTTTCATTTATAAAATTATAAAATTCTTGAATTCGAGATTTTATAGTTACCATGTCTACCATCTATTAATATTGGTAATAGTTTATCATATTTTGTGAAATAGTGAAAAAATTATTATTTTTATTGCGTAGTTCATGATCAATTGAACTATATATAATGTTTTTAGTGTTTAACAGTCGCGTTAATTTCAATTATTCCAGCTTTAAATCAAATAAATTTAATTAAAAGAATTTAAATTACTTATCATTTGAACCAAGGATTTCATTATATAAAAAAGAAGCATATTATGTTAATTATGGCAATACCTTAGAGTTGACCATAAATTTGAGGCTCTAATAAAAATGCATGAAGATTTTATTTTTTATCTATAGCTATAAGGTTTTGACTATTTTTAATTTTGATTTGGATGGACTTATAAAAGGAGGCAAAATTTTTTCAGTACATATTTTCTTCATACATAAAATTAAAATTTAAAATTTTATTTAAAGGAAATTCAAACTTTTTACATTTGGACCAACAAATATTTTGAAAACAAGCATTTGGGCAATTTATTCATGTGAACAAATTGAAAAAAGGCATAATCATTAAATGTCTAATTACATTGTAATAATCAAATGTTTATACTGCAACATTACCTTTAAAGAATTTCATAATCAAAATTTAATTATCCTAAATAATATTATAAAATAATTTTTTATAAATATTGAAAACAATGTAGTAAAACATATTTTTAAAATAAACCATAAAAAACATTGATATATATATATATATATATTAATTTTCCTAAAAAAAGTTAATTATTTATTTATGGAGAAAAAGATTGGAGGAGCTAGGGGTATTCATTCGGTTGGTTCGGTTAATTTTTTTGATCTAATTGAACCAATCGAACCGAAAGAATTCAAAACCGAACCGAATCAAATTTTAGTTTGGTTCGGTCGGTTATAAAAAATTCGAAAATTATGTGTGAAAAACTGAACTGACCGAACCAAACTAAAAATTTTTAAAATATGAATTATTTTTGTATTTTTATATTAAATTAGTATATATTTTTTAGAAATATTTAGAAATATAAAAATAAAAAATAAAAGTTCGGTTAACCAAATTTTTTATATACAAAACTGAACTGAACCGAACCAAAATTCGATTCAATTCTAAAAAATAAACCAAATAAAATCAATTTAATTTTTAGTTCGGTCAGTTCGGAACTCATGGACACCCCTAGGACGAGCAGCACAACAAATAATTGAGGAAGAAGTTGAAGGTGTGAATGGTGCATATATTTTTGACTCTGGGATTTGAGCAGTTGGGCCGCAAAGTTGGACAACGGAAGCTCCTCTTATATTGCGGACAGTACCGGTTTGGTACATATATTTTTGACTCTGGGATCATGGGCATCTCTGGCTGCAATTATTGAATCAATAACACCACTCACTAAAATGAAAAATACATACTTTGCCATTATACTTTAAGTTTTTTTACATTGTTCCATTGTACAAAAAAATTTGACACATTATAACCCTAAAGTTTTATTTACTGCTAGGGGTGTAACTGAGAGCGGTTCGGTGTTCGACTCGTTAAAAGCTCGTTTAAACTCATATATTGAAGCTCGTTTAATAAACGAGCCGAGCTCAAACTATACAAAGTTCGGCTCGAGAACAAGTTCGAATAAGAGCTCGCAAACCAGCTCGTAATTTTAATGTATTAATAATTTAATTTTAGATATACAATATATAAATTTTTATTCATTTAAATATTTTAAAAATATATTATTACAAAAAATCATAATTTTATAATATATTATTTAGTAAATAATTTATTTTAATGAATAATTTAAATTTATATATTGTATATTTAAAAAAAAATTTTAATTTGTTTAGACTCGTTTAATCTCGTGAATAGCTTACGAACACTTAACGGTCTAATGAACTCGACTCGAGTTCAACTCGCTTATAAATAAACTAAACCTGAGGTAGCCAAAACTCTGTTCGGCTTGTTTACACCCCTAAAGTTTATAACTTTGTCAACTTTATTAATGAGGTTGAGATGGAAATGATGCTTGTTTACATTAAAAAACAGAGAACGTTGTTACTTTTATTCTGGAACCCTGTGTGGTGAACAAGATGATCCTAACAGGATAGTGGGCTGTTATACACTTAAGCCCACAGTATTGATGCTGAGAAGCACTTCGTTCACAGTAAATCAGCCATTTACAGAAGCTCTTGGCGCCTATCAATTTCATTGCCTTAGAAAGAAGGCTAGAAGGCAGTACATGTACATCTTCTACAAAAGATACTCCATCCATTAATCCACATGTATATTATATGCCAGATACAAGATTGGTTGATAATAATATGTACAAAGTGGTACAGATGATTGAAAAAGGTGATCAAATGGTGCATCTAACATGAGTACAAAAATTGGAATAGGGCAGTCGATGGTTAAATTTTTGCTTCCAGCATTATAAGTAGGCGCAGAGGAACCATGACATCAACTTAGTTCTGTGAAATTGTTTGGAGTGAGTTGTTGACAGCAGGAACATCTCTTGACCTTGTTCTTGGAATGATTGCAGGTCTACAACAGATTAGGGTAAACAACAACTGTATCATAAACAACATCATGCTGATCCATATAAATATGGTTTTCCTCCAACCCCATATGAGCCTTTTAAACACTGGAAGCTCAGACTCAAGAATAAGGGATGCATCATATATTTCTGGGATACCAGCTCCAGGACGATATTCTGCTCGTTGCTCCATAATCACTTTTAGGCAGGAAGTAGGCGCTTCTCTTTCTGTAAAACCTCTGATCTTCACCTTTAGAATTTGGGATTCTGACATGTAGCCAGTAACCAGAGGTGCAACTTTAAAGAATGTCAACAGTACATGGATTGGTTCACTTTTGAATTTTAACATGCACGGCTGTCTTTTGCTGGCAAGGATTTTACCTTCGGCAGAGAGGAAGTCTACTCGGACCTTCAAATGAAGAACAGGGTATCTCAGATATTATCAAAATCTTGCGTGTTAAAGAAAATGAAAATCATGAATTTAAATCATCAAACGAATGCTAATAGGAGAACAAAACAGGGAAAATACACAAAATACTGCCAACTTTTTCTTTTTTTAAAGTAATGTAAAGAATACTTCCAAGCAAAATAGCTACCTCCCACATATTCATTAAAATTTCGAGACCAATATCTTATAAATATTTCAATTTTCTAAACACCAAGTCAATTTAAATGGTTTGCATTTGCAGAGACATTTCTGTAAACATAGCACCGGGAGGTTTATACATTTATACTTAATTAAACACAACTACAATGTTTATCTGGCCAACTTTCTTCTCTTTATAACTCCTTGCTAACTGTGAGTGTTTCCACCAACTCTACCACAAATCTATGTCCTCCTCAGATTCTTCTGTTACAACCACTACAAGACTTATATCCTGAATTGTAACAAGAAGCAAGAAAACACCAGTTGAAGCTAGAGCACAAAATACAAGAGCCAAAGAGGAACAAGACTTCAGATCATACAAAACAAATTTTGTAAACACCTACTTACAAACCACTCATCCACATAGAAATTGTAAGCTAATAACAACAAAATACCATCCAATACATCACAAAACCTAATGTAATGAATCAAAATATTACCTGAAAAATTCCAAGATTTCTGTTATATCCAGATTCTGGCAGCGTTAATAGAACATTAGCTTGCAACTTATGATTAGGAGGTATAACCCGCGGCCCGAGATTTTTCTCTTCACAATATACACCACAACCAACACCACCACATGACATTATAGGCACAAATGCAACAGGACTGTTCTGTGTATAATCAAAATTCAACTCATCCTTTATCTCCACTGGACTCTCCACCAAATATCTCATCAAAAACCCACTAGCCATAAAAGAGGAAACCAACAATCCACACAAAATGATACAAACATAACAAGACCAAAACATTCCCCACCCAAATCTCACAATAAGATTCCATACTGATTTTTGCTCCTTTAACCAATCAAATATCAATGGACTAAAAATCCCACCTATAAAATTCCACAAGCTGACAACTTTCTGCATTAAACAGCCTCTGCAACATCTCATAACTCCAAATGGATCAATAACAAACCTGTACAAACTATATAAACCCCATATAGGAAAGGTAACAAAATTAACAAATAAATTAAATTGAAACCCAATTGCCTTAATCACCAATTCAACTATAAACTCGAGCAAATTTGCATCACCCCTTATCGATTCACCATCCTCCAATGCAGTAGATTCCACCTTCTTGCTATCTTCAACAACTGAGTCAACTCGGTCAGGATTCCGAGTTGACTCAGCTTCTAAATTTTTCTCATTTTCCTTCAAATCACGGTAAAGTTTGTACCTTTTACTCTCTTTGCTGTATTTTGCTTTGGATGTAATGTCAGAACTGATACACGATGCCTCCGAATTGGACTCCTTCAATGCTCCACGGCGGCGCCGAAGAGAGGTTGTGGTGGTGGCCGGAGAGGAAATTCCACAGATTGTGGTATCTGACGTGGATTGATCTGATTGGTCGGTAATTGAGCAGCAATCGTGAAATGGGAATTCGTCAAGCGCGTCGAAGAAACAATCGACGTCGTTTTGATCCGATGGTTCCATTGACTGAAACAGAAATTTTTGGAGCTTTGAATTAAAATTAGGGTTTCGTTTGGTTTCTGCATTGAAGGAAAGGAAGGAACTTTTTTTTTTTTGAATATGAAAGGAAGGAACTGTTTGCATGATGGATCACATGAGGGGTTATCTTAATGCCACGTGGCGCTGTGGGTCTTTTTTAGCCATGTGTCAGCGTATCAACCGTATATGATCATATGATTAAATTAAGAGGAGCATTTGGTTCATACTTGGGAATTAGGTTGCACGGACACCTCTAAAAGGAACCGTGTCCCGTGTTAGAAACGTTTTAAAAACTTATCAGAAACGTTTTGGGTCTGTTTAAAAAAATAAAATAAAGTTTCGGACCCATTTTTAAAAATAAAATTTTTTGTGTCTATTTTTTCATTTTTCATTTCCCCTTTTTCCGTATCCGTGCAACCTAGGTAAAGATGATTTGGGGAATATGGAGGATGCTGGATTTCTTGAGTTTGCTAACTTTTCATTAGATGAACCAGAATTAGAGACAATATTTTTCAATAAAGATGTCAATGAGAATAAAATTTAAATTAAATAAAATATTTTATAAATTGATGTGTAAAATTGCTAATGAACATTGTGACTTGAAGTCTTGGTATTTTAATTTTGCTAATCTATATGGATAATTGTTTATTTATAATTGTTGAGAAATTATATATTATTAAGGGTGTTATTATTTTATTTATAAATATAGGTGTAGGCGGCGGGATTCAGCGCGCGTCCAAGTGTTCGGCGACCACGGCATTGTGTGGACTCAAGGCCCACTAGGAGTACAACGTTGGACCTTTTTAAAGGGCTTTGGTTGGAGAATGGAGTCGCCATCCGGATAAAACCCGGGACACACTTTACAGCAACTGGATTCCACGGAGGAAGCCCAACAGCCGTCCTCAAAGATTGGGTCTGGAAACTGGGTATGGGCTTTTAGCGGCCCACCCGACCTTGCGATCGGCCTCCGTTTGTGTTTTATGTTTTATTATTTTTAATTATTTAATTAGTTTTTAATTAGAAGCGAATGAGCCTCAATCAATTTTTAAATTTTATATTTTAGCCCGAGTTTGATTATTAGTCCATTTTCATGCAATTTTGGATCTTGATCCATGAATTCACATACATAATCACAACATCAAAAATAATGATCAAAACAACCAAAAATAAAAACACATAAAGAAAAGAGGGAGGAGAAATGAATTACAACTCGATTACATGTAAAATAAATAAAAAATTCAAATTAAAATAATCCAAAATTAATATTAAATTTAGGCCTGCAATATAAATCATAAGTTAAATATTCCAAAAAGTAAATAACCTACAAAAAATATAAAAGTTAGTACAAGATAAAATAATCAATAATCAAATTCTAACTTAATTAATTAAATGCCTAATTAAATTAATAATCATTAATTAACAATCAAATAATTAAATAAAATATTATATTGCACGAAATAAACAAGCAAAAATAATAATGACAATAATCAAATAGAGAATAAACAAATAAATAGATAAATAAATAAAAAAAGAACAAATAAAATAAAATAATTAAACAACAGAAAAAGCAAATAACAAAAAAATAACAAAACATCATCAATAATAATTAAACAACAAAACTAAATACATAAATAAACAAATAAAAAAAGAATTAAAAAAAAA